>JAPEVW010000040.1:1118100-1263724 GCA_027921565.1 Artemia sinica | reverse complement strand
GGGAGCAGGCTCATTCAAAACGAAAAGTAAAAATCCCTAGTGTCCTTTTTTTAAGTTTACCAAAAAAACGATTGAATTGAAACCCCCCTCCCAAGCCCCTTCTTCCGCAAAATACGTTCGATCAAAATTCTGAGATTGTCCTATTGTTAAACATACGTTTGAAACGTCTATAAACTCTCGTCTTTGGAGATAAAAATGACCCACAACTTCCTTGGGAAAGGGTCTTTACGTTAGTAAATTTACCCATTTTTTCCCGTATTAAGTGTTTGCTTATTGGGAAGTGTGCACACATTTTTCGGTGGGTGAGAGGAAAGTTTTCGGTTGGAGGGTTGGAGCTTTCCAGGGGAGGAGAATTTGCACTGGGGGATTTGCCAGAATTTCCTATATGATAAATTCTTTTTAATTTCTCTTACTTCTCTCTTTGCTGAATCAAAAATTGACATTGTGGAGATGTTAATAGATGATTCCTCCGGAGGGAGATGTGAATTTTCCGCTGGGATTGAATGTTCTAGAGGATCTTTTCTATGGGAGGGGGAGCTGGATTTACAAAAAAAACCAGACAGTGTTCCCACTTATTGGTAGGCAAATAGTATCGCCGATAGTGTGTACAAATTAGCCAGCCCTCCCCCACTCACCCGGACAAAAAAATTAAGCCCCTCTTTTGAAATAACGGATCATGTTTTTACTTGACCAGAGGTATGAAAACAAAATAAAAAATGTCCTCTTGACTTTACAAGAATAAAATAGAAGGATTTACTATTTCTGAAGACAACTAACAAAAACCTTAGAATAATTCTGTTTAAAACAGTATTTAATTTTCGACGAATCCATGTTGCCGCTCTTTTTTATATGCGAAAGAAACAAACCAATTCTTATTTAACTAATACATCTGGAATAAGTGAGAGGTTAGGGAAAACTATCCCCAAAAAACCGTAAAGATATATGATTACCATAAATTTCCACAAACACGGTCTGAATTTTTAGAAAACCACAAACTGTTGGCAGAAATTTACTTAAATTTCCCACTTAAGGTTTTTGGCAAGATTCTTCGGGTATCCTAATAAACTATGAACATAAGCAGATGGATAACACAGAAGAAAATAAATAACACCCAAAGACCGTGAAATTATTCCCATTGTCCCATGATTTCAAAATACTTAGCCATGGTGAAAAAAAGATTAGGCACATGCATAAAATTTTTTCCAGTTTCTATTGAATTTTTCTTGGGTGGAAATATTTTCCAGCAAGGGAACAAAGTTTACCAACTCTGTATGAAACTGTAGTAAACAACTGGGTTTACCTAGAGAGGAAGTTAAGCAGGCGCTTGGACCAAACAGGCGCATTAAGTATTAAAACTGGAAAATGTCAACATTTCAAAATATGTGATGTGAACGGCTGAACTTTTCATCGGCTTGCTTGTTTAGAAAATTTGTAGCAACGAACATGTTGTATTTACTTACCTCAGAATTTCCCTAAGTATGAGAAACTATGGCCAGGGCAAGAACTACTTGATTAGTATCGAGTTGATAGGCGTTCTTTTCAAGACTTCCACAGAGGCTTCCATATATTTATTTAATAGTGAGAGGGAAGGCAAGAAGTCAAATAGATTTTTGAGGGTTGAGCCTCCCAATATTATAAGAAAGCCCCAATTACTTTGGCTCCTTTGCAGCCATTTTGAATGATCCGGAACATGTATTTGTTAGCTTCTTTTTTGTTTTAAAAGTTTTTGTTTTGTTTTTTGTTTGTTGACGGTGCATTTGGACCGTTTTCAAATATTTTCCATGATCGGGCCAAACAGTGCCCCATGTTCCCAGGCAGAAAAAATGGCTAGAGTAGGGGCTGATCTCGGTCCAATTTTGACCCTCTAGGGATAAATATGAAAAAAAAAAATTACACGTTTTCAAAATGGACTATAGAAAGTAGTAAATATTCTTTTTTTCGAGAATGTATGAATGTAACGAGAAAACGAGAATGAAAAACGAGATAGCGAGAATGTATGAAAAATGTATGTATAAACGATAATGTATAAAGCATAAATGTATGAAACGAGAGAAGGTATCAAAACGAGAAGTGCAGAATGGATTGGGCTTTACATAACAAAATATCAAATTGATCTAAGTTATGAATGCAGAATGAAAAAAGCCAACGAGTTGAGGAAAAACGAGTTAAAAAAACAAGTTTATGTAAAGTCCATCCGTTTTGTGCTCGTTGTTTCTGTTATATTCATAGATTCCCGAAAAAATATTGTCTTTTTTTTAGACCGTCTTGAGCAAACAAGACGGTTTCTTATTATTATTACTATTATTGTTATTATTATTATTATTTTCGACTCTTTAGACTTTCTCTAAGACTGAAAAGTGTTGTGATCTTCCCTAAGAAACACGGCAACACGGTAGGTGTTCTTACCATTACCAATGCGCTATCAAATCTTGTATAATGGTTTTTTGTTACATACTTTTGCTGTGCCAAAAACACCTTTTTATGTTGTTTTATTTATGTAAGTAGGAGTGTATAAGAAAGGGGAATTTTGAGATTGTAGTATTGTACTGTAATCGGAAGTCAGTATACTGATAGAAGTTGGAAGCAATTGGACTTTCGAAAGTGGTAAAAAAAAAAAGCTCACAAATTTAACAGAATTATGACAGAAGAAACGAGTTAACAATAGAACTTTGGATCTTTCAAATTTCGATTGAATTAGCGTCAGTTAGGAGTATCTACGGCCATTAACTCTGTAAGAGGCATGTAGAAAAAAAAAACATTTACAATAACACGCGGAGATACATCAATCTTTATTAAAAGGGTTATTCACGAAAGCCGTTCCTTATTGGAAGAAAGTGCCAGTCGCGAATATCCGATGAGAAGTGAAGCTGGAATTCAAATAGCCTATTGAACCTACCGAGATTTTCCAAAGCTAACCTAGGCTTACTTGTGCAGACAGGAGTTTTGACATAAAATAATTCTTGGAAATAAAAAATGCTGGGGGATGATTATCAAACACTAAGAAATTTTCAGCTTAAGTGTTATTGAATTGCAGATTAATCGAATCAAATGTTCAATTTGCTTTGAATTTTCGATTCTTTAATAAAGTCGTTAGACACTGGATTGCACTGTAAGTGGCGCTAGTAGTTTTTTAAACTATATCTTCCCATCTTACAGAGCGGCCCGGATCAGTGTCGGTTTTTTGTGCCCCTCTCCCACTATCACCACAAAAATATGAGTAAAAAAAAAAGAAACTCTGTTAGGCACCCTCTCAGAGGCTGCGCCCGGGGACGGACATCCCCCTTGCCCCTTAGCTACATCACTGGGCCGAAGATCTAACTCTTATGACTATCCTCTTTGAATCTTCGCTTAATTAATTTTGATTACTAATTGATAAACATCAACATTTGTTATTGTAAAGAGTAGCCTGTAAACTTTGCACTGAAAACTAGGGACAGAAATAATAGATGGCTATAGGGGTGCCAATTCAGGAAATATAGGGGGAAGTTATGTTTTTCCAAAATTTCGGAGGGACAATTCTGTTGTTTGTTTAATTTTTTAATAGAGAATTTGAAAAAAGTTTTGTTTTTCATGAAAATATTAAAAAATATTATTTTTTAAATCCAAGGGGATTGGGTGTAGATTTCCGAAACCCCCCAAGAAATGGATGTTGAAAGTCTCTTTAATCATAAAAAGTTTCTTAGCTCTAGGAAAAAAATAGGACTTATACTAAAAGTACCAAGGGCAGTTGGAAAAAATGGAAATTCGATGTTAAGGAAAAAGACCTCCATTACCAGTTGGCAGTTTTTGGCAGCAGCTACTGCAAAATGATGAAAAGAGTCACATTTGAAGATCCTGTTGCTTTTGGAAATCAAGATTGTTCGAATTTTAACTAACTATTTTTCCTTATTTAATTTTACGGTTTTACTTGGAAACACTGACGAACTTTTGATACCTCCCTAAAAACTTCATAATTTTGAAGCAACCTATAGAAAATCTAAGAAAATCGTGTTTTCAGGTATGAATAGACCTAATATGGATCTAGAGGACACAGAATGGTTTTTATTTTGATGTCCTTGGAACTTCTGGCAAACAAAAAATAATTTTTTGATTCCAAAATTGGCAAAAGGCTGGAACAATTTCCAGTTGTAAAATTTCATGAGAAAACTGAAATATTTTTCTCTATACTAGTTTTTATATAATGTTGTTTGAAATTCCAGGTTTGACAAAAGCTAAACTATTATTCATTCCACCTCCCCCTCGGTTTTGAATTATAAAGCTATTCCGGAATTTTTCAAGTGAAAAAGAAAAAAGAGCAGAAGCTAAGTGATGTAAAAATAAGCTTTTTTATCAGTCTTTCTTTTTCTGATTTTTGTGGTCGTGTTCATTTATTAATTTTTCTCTTGTGTTGACCAGCTAATTCTTGTGTTTTGTTGCACTCAAAGAATATGTACCTAGCTCTCCGTTGCTGGTGTATTATTTTGTTGCACAAACAGTATCGTACGATTGAGTTGAGAAAATAAATTCATTTATATAGTTTATCATCATCAAAGCTGAAAACAGACACCAAACGTGCCAAATTAGGGGGGTTGTAGCCCCCTATAATTTTCTTTCACAATTCTTTTGATTACGCCCTTTCTGGAAACACAAGACAGATTTTGAATTCTCGGGCTTTTGCAAAAAAAAAACAGAATAATAGAACAAAAAATCAGGATAAAAATATCAGGTACGTGCGAAATTGTCCAGTAGTTGTTGAAACATTAAATAATAAAATGTCGAATGATGAATTATGGTTTGTTCAGAATTTCTTATCATTCATCTATTTTTGGTCTTTTTTTACACCCCATCCTCCAAATAAAGCCTTTGTAGACGCCTGATCACAATAATCTAGCATTATGGTAATCTAGACTGACTATGGTAATCGAAGCTGTCAAAGTTTCATTGAATTCCAGAGTTAATGTTTGAATCGATTTCTCGTAATGCTATCTGAAATCATGCTAAATTTATGAACAGAGTATCGATTATTATGTCCTTGCCAGATGAACTTTTGTTCTGAAACATCCAAATGCAGGTAGATAAAAGGGTCCCCATGCTTTCCTTTTTTTTAAGATTTCGTAACTTTTTTTAAGATTTAAGATTAAGAACTATACGTTTTCAGTTCCATTTTTACTCCTTAATTTCCCCAAGAAAACGTAATTTTTTTGTTTCTTCAATTCTTTTTCTCTTTACTTTCTGCTGTTTTTTTTGTAACATAAATATTTAGACATACCCCCTCTCTTCCCAAATTGACACACCAAAATAAAGAATACTGGCATAAAAATATGCATGTTCAGGCCCCCCTCCCTGGGTCTAGAGGGTTCAAAAGAAAAACTGAGACAAAACATAAAAAATAGCTAAATTTGACATATTATATTAGAATACTAAAGTATGTCCCCCTTCCCCAACCTACCAAGTGTACAGCCTCGCACTTTGTTTAAAAGTTAATGGCAATGAAAAGGACCATTTTGTCTCCAGAATCTCTATTGCCTAATAGTTCCTGCAAGTCAGGGAGCGTGCATTTCTTACAAATTAGGAAGTTACTGTATTTAAACTATTTCTAGGGAGACGGGCTACTGTCAAACATGCATTAGGGCTTCAGAACGTGTTTTCGTCACACTTTGTTCCTGACGAAAGCAGTGGTGTCATTGTCAGGGGGGGGGGGGGTCCTTAACCCGTTGATTTTTATCCTCCTAGGTTTCGAAAAACAGTTTTTGGGCATCAGTGAAAATGTCTTTTTATGTTTTCATTGATAAAAAGGACAAATTTGCCCCCTTCTTGATTTTAAAATTTTCACCCCTACCCATAAGTTTTCGTGAATTGACTTCATTGGTTGAAACGCTTCTTTTATTTTATTTAATGTCTATGCTTCTAAACAAAATTACATGAAAAAAGTCATTTCTTTTTCAAGTTAAAGTAATAAGTGACGGTCAAATGTAAAACAAACAGGAATCACCCCCTTTAGCATATGGGGGGGGGGGGGGGTTGATGGCACGTTGCTCATGATAGTCAAACCGATAATCACATTGCTCTTGATAATGACACTGATAATCATAATGCTCATGTGTTAGAGAATTCGTAAAAATATTCAAACTTTAGCTCAAATGAGCAGGGGTTCATGGGGACCCTAGCCCCTCTCTTAAAAAAGATAATTTGTGTTTATTTAAGGTTTAAGCATTAATTTTTGTTCTTTCTAATGTCATTCACAGTTTTCCTAGATAGAACTTCAACCTTACGCTCTGTATGCTAAAGTTCAAGTTTTTATCACAATATTTTGATTTTTTTTAAAAACTACTGTTTTCTGGTAAAACTACTTTTCTTGCATTAAGATTTGGGTTATTACCCTTAGCAACTATATTGAACGATTAGTCTAGATATATTGCTCCATGTTAGGGAGGCTTCAATTCTTTCACACCGATTTCAAGAATCCCTCCTGGACAGTCTGAAAATGCGGGCCTCACAGTTTAATTTTTAGGCTCCTCACCCCCCCCCCCTTTTACCACGAAAAACGGATGAACTATCCACTAATATTTGATATGCAACTGTGTGAGTATTACCTTATGAATGGTCCATGATAAACTTTTGTTTTGTATGGACTGTACTATTCGGCCGTTTGAACCAAAAGTTTTATGTTACGTGCTCAAAAAACGTGACTAACCGACACTTTTCAGAAGGTTGATGTGTTTTATTACTTTAAAATGGAACTATAGCTTCGCATTTCTGTTCAAATGAGCCCTCTTCCGCTATTCAACGACCAGTGGCTCATTACGATTGCCTCTGGTTTAAAAAAAAACTCTGACGCACCTGTGCCGCCCTTCTCAAAAAAAAGATACAAAACTTCGGGTTTATGTAGATAGGGATTTCAATTCCCCGATCTAGTGTTCTCAGGAAAGTTGAGCTTGATACTATAATTTTATCAAGGTCGCCTCCTTTTTGACGGTGTTTTCCCCTTTTTGAAAAATTATATGAACTTTCTTTTGCAAATAGCTTTAATGAGAATTTTTTAAAACAGAATGAATTTTATACATTTGGAATCAGCATAAACGGTAGAATTCATTTGGCATGTATATTGGTGTTAGCTTTTTATTTTAGATTTTCGGTTTCTTTACTTGCATGAACTTGCAGTATGTGCGAGTTCTAGCCTTTCTACATAAACCGTGCTTAAGCAGAAAATTAGTATTCCACGACCTCTGAAGGGAAAATAATAGGTTTTTAAAACACACAAACTACCAAAATAAAACAAAACATCAATATTAAGGAATGGAGCAATATCCAAAAACATAATGTAAACATCAATCAGACACATCAATAACAAGCATTTTTGCGCAATCCTTAGGGACTTTTTAAGACTGTGTTTTGTCCCCAAATCAGTCCGATTTTATATATTTTTATTCTATTAGTGGCTTTTGTTATATAAATTTCGTATTTTTAGAACTTGGCCCCCGAAACAAATTCCACGTACGTGCGGAATCTATAATAAATTATATATTACCAAGTCTAAGCAATGATTATGGGGGAATATTTTAGTTGTGAAGAATCAACATTTTGTGGAGCCTCAGAGCCTTTTTATGGATATATTTTATAAGAGCATCAAGTGCAGAAATATTTGGAGATATTAAATCAAAATATTTCATGGAGATTCACGAACGGAGCTTTATTTTTCAAACTGCAAGTAAAGAAGAAACCGTTTTAAAACCTATTATTTTCCCTTCAGAGGTCGTGGAATACTAATTTTTCTGCTTAAGCACGGTTTATGTAGAAAGGCTAGAACTCGCACATACTTTGAGTAGGGCTTTCAGTAGCTGCACTTCTAAAGTGTCGCTTGAGGGCTGAGCCTTAACAATAGACCTTGAATGGGCTCTATAAAGTCCAGAGGGACTTACTTTTAGCATACTGAGATCTAATGAAATTGAAAATGATGATCCCCTTCTACCTCTTCGAAAAATGAAAACTTAACGCTCTTGGCTTTGAATAGCACTGTCTATTTAGTTGTTCATTTAAGTTTCGATATTGTATCTGACAATTTTATTTATTAGCTTCAATTGTCCCTATCCCTCCATAATTTATGATTATTCAGTTTTATTATTCATATAAAATTTTATGAATCTCTCATCTCTCTGTATTTGGCAGTTTAAAATTAAATAACAACTTTCTATATAGTAATCAGTAAAAAATAGTTCTAAATTATGTGTCAGGACTGCTAATAAATTTTACAGGTTTTTGACAGAGTGAGACACAAGATAAACGCTATAAGGTTGTTTCTACAAGGAAGAAAAAAGCCATAAATTAGTGTCTTGCCAACAAATATATTTATTGGAATAGAAATGCATACAATGTGGCTTTAATTATTATAAGGCTTTATGTTTTTCCAGCTTTTAGCTACCTGTCAGATTATTCGCGGATAATTCTTTGTTTTCAAATTCTTGGCAAGGCCTACAATGTTCCCATAAGGCAGAGAATGTTAGAAACTTTGTTTTTATCAAACTGAGAATTATACACAACTCTCTTATGGTTCATTTACACATTGCGGAAATCCGTCCGGATTTAGCAATCCGTGCGGAGATTCAGTCCGTTTTCGTGCTTGAAAAACTCTCTAGCTTTCTGCAACGATTTGGTCAAATCAGGACGGATTCTCGACAATGTTTTAAATGAATAAAACCATGGCTATGGATCATTCCAAAAACTTTATGATCTTATAACAATGATTCAAGGTTACCCCAGCTTGGATGATACTGCTCACCCAGGCTATAAAAAAAAAAAAAAAAAAAAAAAAAAAAAAAAAAAAAAAAAAAAAAAAAAAAAAAAAAAAAAAAAAAAAAAAAAAGTGTCATTTGGCTCTCTATTGCTCAACAGCTTTCAGAGGAGGGTAAGAACATTTTATCCTTCTGGATGTTTTGATGATAACTACAGGCACTGCAGCTAATTCTAATAAATTTTTGAGATAAATTTAGAATAAAAGACCACAAGGAGATATAGGACCCACCACCTCATCTTCCTAGATTTTTATGTTTCAGACTGAATTTCTTTCTCTTTATGTCTTCTGCGCCTCCTTTCGTATTATAAGGAGGACTAAAGCGAGAGTCAAATTAGCCAATATTCTTCTGTTAGAAATTGTCCTCATCTTGAAAACTCAGGTCGTTCTGATGCATTTATTTGAAAATTTTGCCTTAAAAACGTAGCTTTTTTTGAGCTATCGTTCAAAAAGACACGGACGGATTTCCACATGGCTTTCCGCAATGTGTAAATGGACCCTTAACTAGCATGTTGGATCTCTTTCTTCAACCTGATTTCCAGTGTAACATACAAAAAACGGCATTAGGCTCTTGAAACATTTGTTGTCGAGGTTCTTATAGCAGTAAAATTTCTCTTCGGCAGTCCAATTTCATGCAGGGTTGCCACCCAGTGAAAAAACAGTGTGTTTTAGTGATTTTTTGGTTGATTTATTGATTTTCTTCAATAATCCAGTGATTCATATGCTGATTTAGTGGTTTTTCAGACAATATAAAAAATCACTAGAAATAGTGATAAATCACTAGGGATGGCAACTCCGGTTTCATGTGGGCGAATAATCGTTCGGTATAATCTGGATCAAAGGCGAAAAATCTGTCTCTCCGGCCGATTAATCGGTTTCGAAACAATTTTATAGTTTCCTAAAGAATGGGGGAATGCATTTAAACAGCGTTACAAATTTTAATTTTGTCAAACTGATATCTACACTCCCGCCCCTTTAAACTAAACCAATCTTAATAATTTTTTTCAATCCAGTTTCCAAAAGGATGTCAGTATGAAATTATGCTATTAGGATCTTTGGGACTTTTTTGTTCCAACTCGAAAATTTCAGCTTTAATAGTTTTTATTGTGGTTTCTTATATTATTTGTTTTTTTTTCTTTTTTTCAAGATATTAAAACAGTAGTTTTGCTTTCTGATATTTTATGTGACTAATCTTCATTGGAACAGGACTGTAGCTGAAATTGCTCTGTACATGATAATTATGCAGCATTTTTCTTCTCAAGGATTATGTAAGTCAAAATTCAGTCGTCACAAAGTGTGCCTTGATTAGCTTGGGAAAATTTTGGCATGTAAAGTGTAGTCTAGTTGATTTTAAGCTAGTACTTGTACTTACTTGTACTTGTTGCGGGACGCCTCACCCAGCATCTAGAAGACTACGTATGATTGACTCCCATTTGTCGCGATCTTGTGCCAGCTCTTCAGCAAACCAGAGCCAGCAGCTCTCCCACTTTCTGCCAAACTTTCGAAATCCGCCAATGGGGTCGAGGTCGTTTTTGGCAGTTGTCCACCAATTCTTAAATTGACCGCCAGGTCGCTTGCTTCAATCTGGCAATGGGACAGCTAGAAGCACTTGCTTTATGATGCGGTCATTGGGTCTTCTAAGGACATGACCAAGCCAACGCAGTCTTCTCTGTTTGACAATCATGGCGGCGGGTTCGGTGTCACAGCAGCGGTGGCGCACATCAACATTTGAAATTCTATCGGAGTATCGAATCCTCAGGATTTTTCGTAGACAGCGGTGGTCAATGACTTCCAAATCATGGAGATGAAGCACCTTCAGTGGCCTTGTTTCGACTGCATAGAAGAGAACAGATCTAACAGCCGCTTTATAAACAGAAAGTTTTGTCTTCATGCTGATCTCCCGCCGGATCCACAGATGGCGGCGGAGTTGTGAGAAGATGGCTTTGTTGATTCTGTTCTGCACGTCAAGGTCACAGCCTCCACGAGAGTCTATTATTGAGCCAAGATAGGTGAAGCTGTCGACTTTTTCCAATTCTTGTCCGTAAAGCACAAGCTGATAATCCGAGTGCATGTTTAGGTCCACGACTTTAGTTTTGGCCGTGTTGATTTTTCATACCCAGTAACTGAGGGAAATGTGCTATTTCATTTAACATTGCTTGGGCAGTTGCTGGATCAGCGGCAAGAGCGTCGATGTCGTCCGCGAGTAGTAATGTATCTATTGATTGAAAAAATACATGAAAAATACATTGAATTGCGCAAGGAAAACCCACGCCTTTGACACTACACTTACACGTGGACATTTTAAAAAGCTGGCAAGGTTTTTGTTATTGATAAGAATTGCACAAGATTGTACCGTTTGACGTAGACATTTTTTAGGAGCCAATCAGAGACAGCGATGGTTGCTCAATATACGATAACTTGATTGGTGATTGGATTTGAAATAAAAGGGATGGTTTTCATTACAATTCATATTAGTAAGAGAATTGAATTCAAAGAGAATAGTTATTTGAGAGGATATTAGTAGAGAAAAATGAGTGGTGCATTTACATTATTGGAGATTAATGATGGAGCCGGTAGCAGTATAATGATATACGAGTACCAAATATGGCTGTGGAAATAACCGGTGGCTGTAGACTATGCCTTGAATGGGACGATATGTATGCTAGATACGTGATATCATTAAGCAAATTTAAGCAGGAGGAACAACTATGTTTTGCTGAAAAGTGAATAGAAAAAACGTTTGATTCTAGATGATGATTTCTAGAGCTGTCTATTCAAAGGAAGATATTTTCTCGGGGAATGCTTGTCGATATAATGAAAACTGATTCTCCATCATTAGACTATTGTATGAAGCTTTTTACATCGTGGTCCAAATGCATTTACACAATTTATTGATATATTGATCACGACACGGCAAAATGATATTGTGGATATGCTTTTAAACATTAGTTTAGAAATTTAGGACTTTTTTTCATGAGAAAGATGGTGTTCAACGATGATTTACTCCTCTCTCTCTCTCCCAGACAATTTTTTTGTTGTTGCTAGCTCAGTTTCATTGTGGCAGTGAGAGTGTCAACACATGAAAAAATGTTCCATACATGTCCGCTATGTATGTACACACTGGGCAGCTGGTCATCATGTGAGAATTGCACAATGATTGATGAGTATGATGAAAAGTGTAGATTATGCAACCCGTGTAAATTGCATAGAGGATATGCTGTATAAATTAAAGGTTTGTAATTCCTGTCTTGAAGAGGTCTGCGACTCTCATCCTAGAGGCCACCTATGCTCCAATTGTCACTATGATAAATGTAATCAGTGAGAGAATACATATCCAGGTATGATTGGAAAGAATCCTAAGCGTGATTTTAGTTTATTGCTACGAGATTGGTATCGTCGTGGTTTTAGATTGTTTCTGGGAGGATGAGCCGGGTCAGCGATTCAACTGTTGGAACAACAAAAGAATATGGTTTCTACGTCATCGTTGTGAAGACAATGGGTGTTATGATTATAAGCCCACTGATTTTTATTTGGCTGTGACGGAATGTGATTCGACACTTGAGGACACTGTTTGTGAAACTGCTTCAAATAAGTAAATTGAAACATGTGAATTCTATAGAATGAATGAGAATAGTATCATTGACTATACAAAGAGATATGATAAGAGTGAAGTTACACTCTACTGTAGAAAATGTGACCCTGACATTGCAGTACATCAGGATCAGTACACTTTGAATTCAGATAATCTACCTGCACTAGTTGTTGTCGACAAATACCTATACCTAGTAGAAGATGAAATCTAAAGAGTAGAAAGTCGTTTTATCATGTATATAAATTTTTTATCATTTATTAATAAACAATTTCACATACATTTTTAGAACATTTTATTCGTAGGGCACTTAAATCAATATTAAATACCCTTGTAAGTATATTTTCCACTAGAACGTCGTTCAATCGAGGTAGTCAACGTAGATGTCAAGAAACTGCTTGTAGGTATAGCCACGACATCTGAACAGGAAAAAGAGTAGTGCATGAAAGCCACATGTCTTGGTCGTTAAATCCTGTACTCTTCGTCGATTTTGAATAATGGTTTTCCCACTGCTTTAAATAAAGTTTCTGATGTATGGAGTGTAGAATTTATACGATAGGACAAGAGGATAAAAAATTCAATATTCTTCGCTGTTTGAAAGATGCATAGCCAATGGCCGGTCTTCAAAGTCGATGGACTGCTATTACAGTGATTAAGGTATTGTTAACACTTGGAATTTTGTCAATGAAGTCCGAAGGTATGCAATAGGACTTGTACTGGGACATGTATGGATCCATACTAAATACGTTGATTATTTGGTTTGTGTTCATGGTGCTAGGTCTAGTAGAACACTGCCGTCGGGTGTGATTTCCCAATAGGTTTCAAATTGACTCAGTGATATTAGCGTGATACTCTCAGTCAAAGCATCGGCAAATGTACACTCTAAACGTACATTCCCTGTTCGTACTATGCTCATATCCTGAGTCCCGACAAGTCCAAAACAATTACCCCATGATTTTTTGAAAACATTGAATCGGTTATTCCATTTTCAAATAATTGAGAGTCATGATCTAGGGATTGCATGGTCAACTCGTACAGAGTTCTATAGGATTTTTTGTCAAAAGATAGAGTGTACAGTGGAATACCATTCACTTTGCACACAAGGCTAGATAGACCAAAAAAATTAAAATCATGGGGGGATTCAGTCCAGGATCCTACGGCACTGCCACTCTTCACAAAGGCCAAAGCCAATTTTGATGGGATTTCTCCATTGATAAATGATGAATCGCTATAGCTACTAGAGCCGGTGGTAATGTGACGTTGATTGGTGATCGTATGGGGGACAAGAAGTTTAATGTTGTTGCCATTGGCTCTTAGCTTTTCCACTGCCAATGCAACAGAGCTCATAACCTGTTGTTTTGGACGTGGAGAATTGCCGATGTGATAATGACATTTGCATCGGGTGCTGCAGGAAGTGTTTTTCTCAAATGAAATTCGATGGGGCCAGCTGCAACTTTATGTCAATCTTGACATTGGGGGGTAGCCATTGGGATATATTGAATATCTCATGATTTCATTTTCCAACCAGATGATACTCCTGGGTCACTGCGGTAGTCAACTCGCCATCAGTATCAACACCTGATCGATATTCATAGCCCAATGATTGTCCTCTCAACTCCTTGTATGCCTTGGTGTCATCATCATAAATTGTATGTAGCTTGCATAGTTGGATAAATTATTGCTAGTGCTCACCAATGTTCCATTAATAAATACATTAATTTGTTTGAACAGATTGTGTAGAACACAGTTTTCGTAGGAGAGACCGTTGGCAACAGTTGGAGTTGTATTATCTGACTTTTTCTTCACCACAACATTTAAATCAATAAATGTTGATGACAAATCAATGAAATAGTCTTCATTGAAAAATATTTGAAAGTGTATATTTTCTGAGAGGGGTTGTTGGGGATGAAATTGTTCATAGTAGCCATACTTGACACACTGACATCAACATTTTCAGCATTGAATAGATTCAATGAGGAACTGATTGATGGATATGATTCCTTGTGGGGGAGATAAGTCATCTTAAGAGAAGAAGTCCTTCTTTGATCTAACAATCTTTTTCTTTTTCTTCTTCTTCTGCTTATTGGTCTTCCTTGTTTTATTCCTCAAAGTCCTTGTTGATGTCCTTCGCTTCCCGCCTGGGCGGAGACTGATGAGTGAATGACGCGCACGCATCCTTTTCAATCCCTCCCATTTTGTCGAGATTTTAATTGCTCACCAACGGCTTTTGCTGAAGATCTAATATTTCCCTTAACACTCTCCTTGAAATTCTTGCCCGACCCCCTGTCCTGTAGTGTTGAGGCAGCAAAATTTGATGCAGCAGGTACAAGATATTTTCTGGCAAGGGGTAGTGCAGAACGAAATAGCCTAGCAAACCAGCTACCAAGACCATAGCCAGACATTGTAGTACGCCCCCTTGTAGTAGTCCAACCCATTGCCTATTTGATGTGAACTCAAAGCACCAGCATAGCAATCGATATCGGGACAGACAAATGGAATTCTTCTATTATTCATTTTAGGTGATGGTGCTGTCGCCAACAATGGGTCGAAAAAGACATGTAATCACTGCTAAGCCTTTTGTTATTGCTAGAGGATCACACCCAATTCACTTCTTAGCGTTAACTGACAGAGTTCCAAATACGAAGTGTTTACAGGAACATACTGAAGATGCTTTATATTATAGTGATGAACAAGTTCATGAGATGTTTTTCGTTCAAGAACACGTAGGAGGGGGACATTTGAATTACCGACTCTCGAGGTTTCCACAAAAGATGCATAGAGAAATATGCAAGAGTCCGAGGCGAAACCAGGTGGATAATCAGCAAAAATAACTTGATTCATCCCGTAAACGGTGCCAGCATTTTTCCCATTGACCATATTCTGTTTAAAGCCAAGAGCATCTCTCAGATTATCATTGAGAATAATTATTTCAGTGTCAACAAGTGAGGTAATGTAAATCCTATCGTGTTCCAATGAATAATTAAAATGGAATTTACCATTCCTACGATATGAGATTTTCTATTGATTGTACGACACAAATCTGTCATATTATCGCATTCAATATATTTCAATTTGGCATGTGGATATTCGCTAGATTTAAGTGCTTCAACCCATTCATAGTCGACAAAGAGTGTCCAATCGAATGGTATAACTTTTATATCATACACACGATCCTTTCTCAGGATGTCATAGGTATTTTTGAGAATACAGTCGACAAGAGCCACTTCATACTCACCGTAAAATTTGATGGCGGGGGAGAGTTTTGTCAAAAAATCACTTGTCGTGTTCAAGTCGTTGTAGAGAGGATCGGAAACATTGGACATAAAAGTTACATAGAAATCATTGGGCATTGTCAATATCTTCAACACCGATCCAAGAATCAAAATCAGAGTTGTATCCTAGCCACCGAACAAGTAATTTATCTTACCCCTGCGAGTACGAGTCTTTAATATCTTTTCAATTTGATAGATTTCACTATTATTTTTAACTTTTGTAGTTCATAGTCATAAAAGCCGCCGAGAATCTCTTCATCTTTGGTATCGCGCAAACGATAAGTTATGGGTTTAGTGTCTAGGATTTTTGCCACTTTAAAAAGTTCTGTGGACCACAAGTAATTCCCCTTTTCAAAAACAGTAGTTATTCTATTATTCGAACAGTATAACCAACATTGAATTTATTTTTCTTCTTGACAATCGTTTCATTGGAATATTGTTTAAGAAGGTGTCAATTGTATCATGATCAGAATGATGAACTTCCGTTGGGGTTGAGTTGGACAATGATCGATGAGGTCTTTGATTATAAATCAACATGATTTTTTATCTAAATCATGAATAAAAGCCGGTGTATTTTTCAATGTACAATATCTTGAAATTAAAAGCCGAATAGTTCTTATCAATCGTTCGGCCAATGCAGCCTTTATAGGACTATGACTATAATTGAACAGCGTATTATATTTCACTAGTACTTTTGCAACATGGGGATTAACAAATTCACTACCACGATCCGTTTGAATTTTTTTTTATATGAATCCTGTTCGAGAATACTTTCAGTGGCCTGAGCAACTTCAACGCCTCTCTTTGATCGCAATGGAATTGCATATGCATAACGACTATAAAAAAAAAAAAAACACTGATTGCAAGTAGAATGTACTTGTATGGTGTATTGTAACATCGTTGAATCTCATCTAGAGTCAGGAGATCTGCTTGCATTATATGCAATGGGAAAAAGGCTTTAGTTTTTCGATATTGATTAGCACGAAGTCTATGATTTCTATGCAGAGTGTAACTTGATTCATTTTGTAGATAGTCTTGTACACTTTTAGCGTGAACACCAGTGACTTTGGAAGAGTGGTGGGTGAACTTAAACTCCCCACCTCACCAATATTTTCATAAACACCTTTCAGAACTTCAACCATTTTGAACGTAAACCCGTTGTGTAACGCCCGCTACCCTTTTGTATACTAGTTGTGGATGGTGATGGTGACATGATACGTTTTCGCTTTTTCCTCCCCATCATTGTCAAGTTTCCACTAGGTGTGCTAGTATTTTCCAAGATTGATTTAAAATCTTCTTCTTCTTCTTCTTCATATTTTAATGGTGTTGTTGTTGTTGTTGATGCATGTTCATTTAATTTTTTTTAGAATTTGTCTACTGCTAATAAGACTTTTGGGGAAGATTAATGTATTTAGAGAAAGTTGTATAGATGAGTGTCAAATGATAATAGTCCATTTACGATTTGTAACCATATCATAGATTAAATCAAGTAGATTATAGCTCTTTCCCTGAATTATAATCCCTTTCCCATTGCCATCAACTTGAATATGATCTTGACCACTTTCCATGAGATAAGTTAGGAGTCGTTTACTTTGTTCACGATATGAGTGGGGCATTAGATTTCCAATTTTCAATACAATTGAATCCAATTCCTCCTTCTTTAATTGTGTTCCAGCAGCAGAATCCCGAGGAGATGATTCTTTTTTGTGATCAATACCATTGGGCTTCGTCCGATAGGGGGTATGTTTGTCCACTCGGCGAAGTGCATCTTGAAGTAAAAGCAGTTTTTTATCATCCTCAATATTCTCGTTGTCAAGGAATTTTACTCAGATTGTTCTCAAAGTGTTCCACGGGTAAGAGAGCGAGTTCTATTGGAGTCAATTTATAGGGTTTTGCCATTCTCTCTCTAGAGAAAACTGTTTACAAGTCCTGCAATTATTGGCAGTAAAAGTGTGAAAAAGCTACCGCCCCGCCTGAAGAAGTCGTTTCCTTTTAAAATTCTTTTCTTTCTTTTTAGAGGCCAATGTACGTACAATGGAACGATATTGCTTTGCCTGTTGCTTAACTACTTCTGGCAGTTGAACATTGCCCTCGGTCAAATTTAAACAAAGTTCAGATATTAAATTAATGAAATCATTGTCAATACCATGTTTGAGTATGGCTTTCCTAAGCGAGGGTTTTGAAGTGCTTAGAACTGAAAATAAATGTCTATTTTCATGTAGTTTCTTCAGTGTCATGATAGCAACTAATAGGTCTTTTTAGTGTTCACGGGGAGATATACTGTAATTTCATTGTCGAAAATATCTGTGACCACACGCAGATCCTCGGGTGTATTTTGATTAAGATCCAATAAGATATAGCCGTAGGGTTTATTAGTTGCCTGATTGTATGCTGAGAGCAGAAATTTAGGGGCGCCGGGGTATATCTGTTTATTGAGAGTTATTAGCGAGCTAGAATCACGAACAACTCTGTAGATGATATGGTAGGTGCATTTCAATGCAAGTGTTCGCATACATTTGCTCTGATGAAAGAGGTTGTGTAGAACCAGAGTAACGGAAATCTGTTCATGATGTGAGCGAACAGTGAACAGTTTTAGCATTTCCTGGGACCATTGTTCAATAGATTCAGCAGATCGTCAATAATCAGCCAAGAGTTTGGTTCAATAATGCTGAAAACATCAAGTCCCTGTATGAATTGTATCTGCACCAATCCCGTCGTGGCAATTGCTTTTATTTCATCGTATGACTCCTGACAAATACTGTAACAATAGTAGATTTTTTTCGGCTTTTCCACAAACATTTTATCGCAATTTTTAATTATTTAGTTAAGAGTGTTGTTTTGCCTGACAGTGACGGCCCACACAGAAACGATCTGAATGGTGTTTTAAATTGATACATGTTCCCTTCAACAGTTCACCTAGACAACTAACTGTAGACTATAGCTGTCTAATGACTAAATAATTTCCCTATTACTACTCCGTTCAAGAATAAGAAGAATAAGAAGTCGAATAAAGAATCATATTTTCTTTTATTATACGCATAAAAAAGTAACAACACTTAAAAAATACTACATTGAAAAAAGCACATTAAACATGAAAAAACACTTTTTTTAAATTTATTTATAATAAAAGGGGGCGGCCGCTGCGGAGGCTTGAGGGCCTGCTGCGGTGGGCCGGGAAGTGCCGCGGGGCCGGGAAGCGCCGCGGGAAGTGCCGCGGGAAGCGCCGCGGGGCCGGGAAGTGGGGGCCCGCTGCGGCGGGCCCGGGACGGGGGCATTAAATAGTGGAAATTGATCTGCCTTGCACACACATTGAAAATTGTTTGTGATAAAGCAAAAAAGAATTAAAAAAAACACCCCATTACCCAAAAAACCCTCTCACCCAATTTATACTTTTTTTTAGATGAATTTAAGTTAATTTTTCTAGACCGAGTTGTTTTCTGTACTCTATACATTCAACTCGGTCTGAAATTAAATAATGACCGTGTGGTAGTACCTTCACACCATCCTCAAGTACATAGACTTTGTCCGATATGGCCGACATGGCGTTTTTCTCTCAACTCTAACTGTGTAGTTTTTAAATTGTAAAGAGCGAATCGCCATGACTTTCGCTCTTGGCACTAAACTAAGTTCCACACAGTTTCTATACACACTCATGTCGACATTATTTTTTACAAAGTGTGTAGGTACCCCCTTGCAAACTTGTTTGATATCCTTGTTGTGCGTTTCCACACAGTATACCCTTCGGACCAGGAAAACACACCACTGGATATCAGATCGCTACCCGTTTCAGATTTTAGCATTAACAATTGATTTGGGGCCTGGCGTTTCACTAGCTCTGGGTAGAGGGATTCGTCCCAATTAGTGTAGTCCATTCGTGAGCTAATGTACTCGCCATTTTCCAAATCATTCAATAGATTTTCAGTTTTGACTTTTAACAGGAGTGAATCAGTGTCCCCGCAATACACTTAAACTTGTCCCTCAATTGGCCAATGTACCTTGCATACATTATAATAAAATGACAACATGAGTTTCTTGGATATTTCAGTTATTGCACTCCCACCTGCAATATTTTTATTTAAAATAATGTTTCTTTTCTTACGGTGTAGGAGCACCATATCAGAGTCTATGATTGTGAACGATGTGAAGTTTGGATCCGCAATGATTCGAGCACAATCTTTGGGGTTGGTTACAATGTCACATCGACTTCTGTTTCGTACGCTCTCGCACATTTTACCGAAAGCTGAGTTCAAAATGAGTTTATAGACTTCTTTTTCAACTTTCGTTTTCGCTTGTGAACGCTTAGTGACAAAGGTGTCAATAAACGTTTTCATGTAAGGCTTTTGATAAAATTGGAGGGCTCTATGAATCTTTGTGACCTTGAAACCATTGGACACCATCCATTTCAATAGCACGTGATGAACAACGATATTCTGTTTCGGGTTGAGGTCGGCAATTAGTTTTTGTTTTGAAGGTACCCAGTGCATACTCCCATCCTCTACTAATGATAAATTGTAGGGGCTCTGAGAGTCCCTACCCACCGGTCTATTTATGCACGGAAAAACAAAGTCTTTTACCGAGTCATGGATTTCCATGGGTATTTCACCGTCAATTTCAAAAAAACCATCCCTGTGCCCCATTCTCCTCAACACTAGCAATGTCGGGGAAATTCGAAGCACACGGATTGTCAAGCCATTTATAATTGCCACACGGCAAACAGTATTGAGACATTGCCGATGGGTAAAGAGAATTCATATCCAAAAAAACTGCGTCCGAGTTTTCATCGGTGTGCTGTCCGGTCGGATCAGTTTTCATGATACGATCCCCGTGAAAAACATACCCACCCCTCATTGATCTCTCTACAAACAGATGCTGATCCACATCGGCGATCAGACCTATTTCTTCTTTGCTGATTTTAAGTATCAAGTCCATCACCAAATGAGGAGTGAAAAATAATAACCTAAATCCAACCCAAATTCCCTATAGATTTTATCCGTATTTTTGCACACAATATCCAGAAGAGTGAGTACGTCACTGGCCAAGTATAGTTTACAATAATCCCACCAATTTTTACATCCACCCTTTGCCCAAACCCTCTTAGCAAATTCGTAGTCGCTAGTGGTGCACTCACTCTCAGTAAGAGAATTGTAAAGAGCTTCAATGGGCGGTAGTGACACCTCATCTAGCCTCGAGCCAGAGTTGTAATAATCATATGGATATATACCCTTACACGTTAATAAATCATACATTTCATCATCGGGGAAGCGCTGTTTGAGGAGGGGGAAAGCTATCAAAATTGTCACTTTTCTGTACCTGAATCAATTGACTTAAAGATTTGGGAAAGAAGCTGAAAGAGTCTAAAAAACGGATTTTATTCAGGCACGTGTTACCCTTGTCAACTGTTTTCCACATGAATTCTAGCAGCAGTAGCTTCTCCGATGATTTGGGTATGATATTATATGAAAAAGAACCATCTATCCATGCGTCATCTACAACTCCACCCTTGGCAATGCGGGCCAACGCCGGTAGAACAAACTTTAAGTCGTAATTGGAATTGTGTATAAAAACAGGTACGAAATATTGTTGTCTAACGTTTAAATTGCATGACTGATGTGCTACCCCCTAAAGTTACTCCCCCCCCCAATGTAATTTCCTGCCACAAATGATCATGGTCTATCACCTTCCTCCTCCCCCCATTCCCAACACCATCATCAAATTCTCCCTTGCAAACCCAACACATTTTACGATTTTTAATGGCCGTTATGTCATCTGGTGATAGGAGCATAGAATAGTTTGTGTAACGAAGGCGAGAAATTGCACCGTTCGCTCTTTGATTAGACTGACCAATGTCGAGCGCATGCAGTCTTCACCGTCACCCAACATCTCAACTACATCCAGCACTTGCATGGTATTATTGGAATCTCGTTGCGCGTGAGCGTAAGAGAACACCTATGGCTTCATGTATTTTAACACGATTTGAATTTGACGGATCGCACACGTCTGTCAGTTTCGCTTCGCAGTCTAAAGCGATCTTATTGCTCTGCAGGAGCGTGTTTTGGAAATTTTTAAAACTTAAGATCGCTCTATCTCCGCTTACCGTCTCCACAGCCTGGTATCCATGACGTTTTACAGTGTTTCATGTGATGCTTTAACTTTAAATCAGTCCAAAATCTTGAGAGGCATGTTGGACCATAATAACGTGCACTCTGTTTCTTACCCTCCCCTAAAACCCTACTAATATCCGTAATTGGATTGAAATGACCAATTGAATTGGAGTCTGTGGGTGGGGTGTATAGAAGCCACACCCAATGTTCTACTGATTCAATTGAAGGAGCCCGCACTGGAAATAATACACCTTCTTATCGGAACGCTGGCCCTCCTCAAATTCGGTTTTCATACTGTAACACCGTGACACCAATCTTTAAGTGTGCATTAGCCCGCTCGAAAATATCTATTCCTTTTAGTGTCACGGGAAATTGACCATTTAAACAATTAAAATCTACTTTGGGGAACTTTGAAACCCTCCCTACCATTAACTGCCATTTTCATCCAACTTTTTCTTAGATGCATCTATTTGAAGAGGTCTGTATGCTGCAATTAAAATTGCATACTTGAAACACTGTAGCCTCGTATTGAAATAGATTCGTTGTATCCCCCTACATCCCTCTTTACTTGTACTTGTGGCGGGAATCAGGCGTTTCCACCTCGCCCGGCATCGATGATCTGGGAGACCTTCTTGGACCATGTTGAGCGATCTTCTGCCAGCTGCTCTTCAAAAGCGAGCCACTGAGTTGACCATCTGTGTCCGAACTTTCTGAATCCCCCGATAGGTTCAAGGTCTGATTTGGCCAGGTTCCACCAGTTCTTCCTCTGTCCTCATTGGCGTCTCTTCCAGGAGCTAATAGGCTCGACTAGAAGTATTTGGCGAGGCAAGTATTCTGGTGGCTTCCGTAATACATGGCCCAACCATTTCAAACGGCGTTCTTTAATAGTGAGCGCAGCATCTCTCTGAATATTAAACATTCGACGTAGATCCGCGCTGCAGATACGGTCACGCAGCTGTATTCTGAGAATTTCTTCGCAGACAGGTATGCTCAAACACCTTCATTGTATTCTCATGCTGTAGTTTTACCGACCATGTTTCGCATCCGTAAAGGAGAACGGTGCGGACTAGTGCCATGTAGATTCGAACTTTCGTTCGGACACTGACTTCGCGGTGATTCCATTAGGGTTTCCGAAGGGAGGCAAAGACTGTCTGCGCTTTCTGTATTCTCTGTTGGATATCAGCGTCGGAAGATCCGTCAAATACATATTTGGGAGCCTAAGTATGTAAAACAGTTGACTTTTTCCAGTTGAACTTGATTGACAGTTAGTGTGAATGGTCCTGTGTCGTGGTTAATAGCCATGAATTTCGTTTTCTCTGTGCTGACTTTCAAGACGATCAGGTCTGCCCAGACCACCACGTTGTCAAGCATGTTTTGAGCTTCTACGGGTTCTGACAGGAGGCCAACATCATCCGCATGACTCGAGGTCAGTCAGTGAAAGATTCTGTCCGATCTGAACTCCTGGATAGGACGACAGTGCATTTTTAAGCACCCAATCGACGCAATAATTGAAAAGAGTCGGAGAGAGGACACACCCTTGTTTTACTCCGAACTCAACCAGGAATTCTTCAGTTTCCTCACCATAGACTCGAACTCGGCTCACTGACGCGTCATAGTATGCCTTCATCAGTTCACAAACTTCAGTGGCATTCCGTCGTTCTCTAGGATCTTCCAAAGTTTCTGGCGAGTGACAGAGTCGAAGGCGGCAATGAAGTCCAGGAACATCAAGATCAGGGGTAGATTGTACCTTTCAAACTGCTGGACAATGAGGCGAAAACGAAGATATTATCAGTACGGCCTCTACCTGGCCGAAAGCTGGCTTGATTTCCTCGGGTTCTTTCCTCCCTTGCCCCTTTGAAGTGGTTTCAAGAGTATGATCCCGAATATTTTGACCGCAATGTCTATAAGACTTATTCCGCGGTAATTTTTGCATTCGGTTTTATCTCCTTTCTTATAGAAAGGGAGAATGACTGATGTCTTCCAATCTTTTGGGAAAGAATTGGTCCTCCACACTTCTTCGAGAATGCCATGGAGCTGTTCAGCAGTGACCTCGGGGCATTGTTTTGTACACTTCCGGGGGAGACATCCCTCTAAATCTGAATGATATTTTAAAACTATAGCCCTCTCTCCAGCCCCACCTCTTACAATAAAATCCTTTTTAAATCTACAAATATTAACATTTAAACTTTCAATAAATAAAACCACCGACCTACTACCCCTCGTTATAATTTTCCCACTTACTTTGAATACTATTAGCCCAATTTAGAAAAACTCCCCATAATTTGATAAATGCGGGCGAATTGCTAACATCTCTGTGTGCAAGTATTTCGAATACACCTCACCCGCATTTTCATTAAAAAAAAAATATTTTTAGTGCTATTGATGCTTTTAAACTGACCCTCGCCCCCACACCCCCATCTGTTGTTCAAGAATGGCTCGAATCTTATTAGTATATAAATGTGTAATGGCCTGGGGGATCTGTTATTATATCTCCCGACACTAGAGAGTTAAGGGATTACCGAATTTGGCGCTGTAGACTTTGTGTGGTGCAAGGCAGAGTTGGAAAGAAAAAAATCTGGAAGAGGGGATACCTGTTGTTGTTGCTGTATCGTTTACTACTACTATTACTAGCACTAGGTATATCATTAAGCGGAATGGTGGAGGGTGACATAGAATTGTCAATAGCACCACCCCCAGTCTGTTCAATTGCAATGGATGGAGATGGCATGAAGTCCCCTAGGCCTGTTAGTACGTATTCCAAGGTGTTTGGGGACAGCTGATCGAGCCAGCCTGTATTCTCCTGTGATGGGATTTCTTTATGAGGACCCGGTTCAGATGCACTAGTAACATCACCTAAATGCTCATGCATAAATCGATCTGTCCATTCCTGGTCCTCCATCATGTCAATGTCACAAGTTAAATCGTCTAGGCTGGCCATTTCCCCAAAACGATCATTAAAGAAAACCCCTATGCCACTCCATATGTCTAGAAATAATGTAGGTTCATCTCTGAACTCCATTGGTGGTGCTAGAATTGGTTCAGGTCCAGTAAATGTTGATGTTTCATGACCCAATGACGGCGCTATTTCATTAATCTATATAAAAAAAGGTTTATTTTCCATGTGAAATAACCATTATTTCATAAAGTTGAAAAATCATGTTCATTTCTAGTCGTATGTTTACCCGAATATTTAATAAGTACCATTTTTCCACACCACCCACAAAACTCAATTCCTCCTAGAAGTATTTAAACTAAATACTTACCCCCGACTCCAGAGAAAGTTCAGAAAGGTGCAATAGCCTTATTTATAGTGAAGCATTTTCTACTCGTATGTTTACCCGAATATTTAATATGTACCATTTTTCCACACCACCCACAAAAATCAATTCCTCCTAGAATTATTTAAACTAAATACTTACCCCCACCTCCCACAGAAGCTCAGAAAAACACAATAGCCTTATCAGTAGTGAAGCATTTTTCTACTCGTATGTTTACCCGAATATTTAATACGTACCATTTTTCTACACCACCACCCACAAAAATCAATTCCTTCTAGCATTTTTTAAGTAAATAATCACGTATAAGGTAGAGGTAAAATACCTACATTTACAAATTCAGACTGCACTTGTATGTCTGAAGCCCTGGCAAAGCATGAAGGGAGGTCCCCTCACGATCTTGAGTAGACAAGACTGATGCATTATGAGAAAGCATCCATTCCCTCTTGAATTTTCTGCCAGGTTGAATAGAGGTCTGTGCAGAGCTGACACTGGCATGAGAGGGTCCTGGTTGGTCCAGAGAACTTGTAATGGATGGCCGTGCAGCTTGCATCGATGTGATATCGTTCCATCTTGGTCTCTTTTCGGGGGAGAGTAATTGTATGAATCCATCTCCTCCTTAAAAAAGAAAAAAAATTAGTAAGGAATTAATAACCCCTCTTTTACAGATAAATTGCCCTCTAGAGTTTATTCTGATGTTTGTAGCGCTCTATGTCTTAGCGCTTTAGAAATATTTTTAAAAAGCTTCTAAAGTAAAATTTTGGAAAATTTTGAGATTAGGGGGGAGGGGGATTTCAAAAACATCTTCCCATAACATAATTTATCCTCTAAAGTTGATTCTGATGTTTGTAGCGCTCTATGTCTTAGCGCTTTAGAAATATTTTTTAAAAAGCTTCTAAAGTAAAATTTTGGAAAATTTTGAGTTTGGGGGAAGGGGGATTTCAAAAAAACATCTTCCCACAACATAATTTGTCTTCTAAAGTTGATTCTGATGTTTGTAGCGCTCTATGTCTTAGCGCTTTAGAAATATTTTTAAAAAGCTTCTAAAGTAAATTTTGGAAAATTTTGAGTTTGGGGGGAAGGGGGATTTTAAAAATATCTTCCCATAACATAATTTATCCTCTAAAGTTGATTCTGATGTTTGTAGCGCTCTATGTCTTAGCGCTTTAGAAATATTTTTAAAAAGCTTCTAAAGTAAAATTTTGGAAAATTTTTGAGTTTGGGGGGAAGGGGATTTCAAAAAACATCTTCCCATAACATAATTTATCCTCTAAAGTTGATTCTGATGTTTGTAGCGCTCTATGTCTTAGCGCTTTAGAAATATTTTTAAAAAGCTTCTAAAGTAAAATTTTGGAAAATTTTGAGTTTTGGAGGGGGAGAGGGGATTTCAAAAAACATCTTCCCATAACATAATTTATCCTCTAAAGTTGATTCTGATGTTTGTAGCGCTCTATGTCTTAGCGCTTTAGAAATATTTTAAAAAGCTTCTAAAGTAAAATTTTGGAAAATTTTGAGTTTTGGGGGGGGGAGAGGGGGATTTCAAAAAAACATCTTCCCATAACATAATTTATCCTCTAAAGTTGATTCTGATGTTTTTAGCGCTCTATGTCTTAGCGCTTTAGAAATATTTTTAAAAAACTTCTAAAGTAAAATTTGGAAAATTTTGAGTTGGGGGGGGGGAAGGGGGATTTCAAAAACATCTTGCCATAACATAATTTATCCTCTAAAGTTGATTCTGATCTTTGTAGCGCTCTATGTCTTAGCGCTTTAGAAATATTTTTAAAAAGCTTCTAAAGTAAAATTTTGGAAAATTTTGAGTTTGGGGGGAAGGGGGATTTCAAAAACATCTTCCCATGATATAAACTTACCCCCTAAAGTCAATTCTGATGTTTGTACACACGCACACACAGTCACACACACAACAAAATAGTGAAAATCATTACATTGTTATTGAATTTGCAATATTCATTATACTATCACAATGAATTATCGAGTAGACAGAAAAATAAACAGCGCATGCATCGGTCACAGACACAGTCAATTTGGCTTTGTTCCATCTTGCTCCCTATCAATTCTGAGTTTCTGGCTAGAATTACACAAAACCCGTCCATAATCACCAAGCTTTTGTTTTCAGATAGGACACGTGCGAAGTTTTGCTTCCAAAAGGGTCCCTTTCTCTAATTACAAACACAGATGCCTTTAGTTAGACCGGTAAATGATTTTTGATAATTGAAAAAAAGGACATTTTTGAAAGAAATAACTATTTCTACAGAGCAGTGGGGGAGGGTTTTTGTTTACATAATAGAAAAAAGAGCATACTTTGCGTTTTCTAGCGAGTATACTCATACCATTGTAGGGTTTGTATTGTTGGAGGGGGGGGGCCTATGCCCCTGAAATTTGAATTTACTAGTGGGATGATTTTTACTTGGAAATAAATTAAGAAATTCAGTAAACTGTACTCACATTGAAAATTGACGAATCCATTGTTTTTAAAGTTAATAATATTTTAGTTTACTATCTTTGATACGTTAAATCATAATGAAAATTAAATAGTAAGGTATGGTCATTATGTACAAAATCTCAAGGACGAATAAAAACCAGTCCTTTTATTTTTAACCAATCACCACTCGAGTTATCGTATTATGAGCAAGCACCAATGTCTCTGATTGGTTCTTAAAAAATGGATGTCGGCTCGAAAAACAGTCGGATGAGTTATATAGTTTCGAGCATACTCCCAAAACATGTTGAACCACTTCACATGTTGCCAGCTTAAAAAAAAAATGTCCACGTGAACTTACGACGCACATTCTTATGAATTTCTTGTGCAATAGAACCTTGACTATTGTTTCATAACATGCATTATAGCGTGCCAGCTTTTTAAAATGCACATGTCTAAGTATAGTGGCAAAGGCGTGGGTTTTCCTTGCGCAATTCAATGTATTTTTTCATGTATTTTTTCAATCAATAGATACATTACTACTTCCGCGTATCCAGGTCAGACACGTTAATGTCCAACCCCATAACAACACCATCAAAACTCGAGAGTGCACTCTCTAGAATCCAGTCTATACAGTTGTTAAACAAAACAGGGGACAATATGCACCCCTGTTTTACACCACTTTCGACATTGAAGGGCTCAGTTTCTTCGCCCAGCACTCTTTCTGTCGATTTGCAATGCTCGTAGTAGGCCTTCAACAGCTCTATGAATTCTACTGCATACCATCTTCCAAACATGATTTGCCAGAGGTTTTTGCGAGTTACAGAGTCGAAAACAACCACAAAATCAAGGAACATGTTAATTATGGGGAGTTTGTAGCGTCGCACTGTTGGAGAATAAGGCGAAGAGTGAAGACCTGGTCAGTGCACCCTCTCCCTCTTCGAAATCCGCGTTGATTTTCACGTATCCGCTCATCCTTGCTACCTTGAACCTTTAAGCAAAATCATCGAAAATATTTAGGTAGCCGTATCCATAAGTGATATCCCTTGGTAGTTGCAGCTGTCGCATTTGTCCCCCTTTTTAAATACTGGGATTATTACTGACATCTTCCAATCAGACGGGAAGGTCTTCTTCTCCCATATCAGACTGAAGAGGGTTTCTAGTTGTTCCGTTTACAACGTGTGGTGACGCCTTGTAGACCTCGGGAGGGAGACATCTTCTCCAGGAGACTTATTGTTTTTTAGCCGTTTGATCGCGTTTAGTATCTCTGAAGCTGAAGGTGGTGCTATGTCGATTTCATATGGTGGTCTTTCAGCTGTTGGTGGCAGCATCGGCTTTGGATCTTGCCCATCTGTATTTGGATTAAGCAGGTCTTTAAAGTGATTCTTCCAGTGATCAAGTTTACCTTGCACGTCAGGGATCACACTTCCTTGAGCGTCTTTTAAGGGACCAGTGATGGGTGACTTTATTCCAGTTATTTCTTGAGGGTTCTATACAGCCTACTCGTGTCATTATTTGTGGCTGCTTTTTCCATTTCTAAAGCAACCTCATCCCAAAATTGTGGCGGTCTTGACGTAAGCTTGTTTTAACCTGTTTACGTAGTGACTTTTTTACTGTGATTGATGCGTTTGATGCCTGCCGCCTAGCTTCGATTAGCTTTACAGTTTTCTCTGAGACATAATTCTTCCTTGTCTTTGCAGGGGCATAGCCGTTAACTTCAGCGACCACCTTTTCAGTGGTGTTCCAGAATTGTTTCCATCGGGTGGTAGGGTCTTCATCACAGTGGGTCAGGCTTGCGAACTTGTTCTGTAACTTCAGGCAAAGTCGTCTTTCACTGTTTGGATTTCAGTTTATCCACGTTTAACTTCCTTTTTGGGGGTTGTCTCTTCCTCGCGCTCATTTTTCAGGAGTATTTTCGCACCTACAAGCGTATGATCGCTTCCAGATTTTGACCCTGTGCACGCCCTCTGTAAGCTCTGGAATCGATTACTGAGGAGCGCCAACGCTGACGGATCAATATATGATCAATTTAGGCAGTTTGTGGAGCCATCGCTGAGCGCCAAGTTATTCTTTGAGAGGGTTTGTGTTGGAACATAGTGTTGGTGATGGTAAGATTTTGAGATCTGGCGAACTGGAGTAGTCTATTTCCCATTGCAGCACCGCTGGCCGTAAGTGAATGGGCCAACAATATCGCGAACATTGGCCTGTCGGGCCAACACGGGAGTTCCAATCACCCGTTAAATTAGGAAGTCTCGTCTGGGGCATTTCTGCATTGTAATCTCCAGATCAGTGTAGAAGGAGTCTTATCAGCATCCGTTGCCGCTCTTGTTGGTGCATAGACAGCAATTATAGATATGTTGGATAATCTTCCCTAAGTCGTAGTCTGGCTATTCTCGGGTTCACTGGATCCCATTCAAGAAGAGCTTTTTGCGCACGGCGACCTATCATAAAGCCGACTCCATGGTCACCGGATCCATCATATACACCAGAGTTGAGGAATAAGTACGAGTTGTTGAGTCACGGACTGGTATGGTTTCTTCCGCTACTCCGTTCAATCTTGTCTCTGATAGACAAAGAACGTCTGCTTGGTAACGGTTCATTTCCAGAGCCATCACTAGCCTTGTTGATTCTTGCTTTGCCGATCTCACATTCCAGCTATAAACTCGGAATTCATCCTTCTGTAAATTTATTTCACAGGGAATAGCTCGTACATTTGCCGATCTCGCCGCTATTCTGGGGAGCGGGATCGCGTCGCTTACCGGGACGCCGTAGTAGGCATAGCTCGTACACTTGTCGATCTCACCGCCATGCCAGGGAGCGGGATCGCGTCGCTTACCGGGGACGCCGTAGTAGGCACAACATATCTGGGAGTATTCATTTCTTCATAGATGTTTTCATGGGGATTTAATTAACCGACGGGTCCCCTCCCCTGTCGGCTCCTCCTCCGTTCTCAACGCGGGCTTGGAACCGGCTATGGCGGAGTTAAGTAGGCCTTTTGGGCTATTTTAAGCTAGTAGGCCTATTGGGAACAAAATTATACTTTCTTTAACATCCCCTGCATTTTTTGGATCACCTGAAATGCAAGTATACTGCAGTTTTCGGTGAAAAAGAGTACCCAAACACTAGACACTGATGATCATTTGTGTTTTCGAGATTACCGCCAGTTTCCACTCTTTTAAGTTTCACAGATTCTTTACGTGAAGACTGAAAAAAAAACGTAGTATCTTTCCCGTGCTCCTTAAGCTGAAAGTACGGATAGGCTATGTTTTGACTAGAGTCAAACTTTGCTTTGACGGCCCTTATTCACGTCTTCTGATGACAGAAGAGTTTTCATTTATGTAAATTTCCAGTTTGCTTCAGTTTTTACTTAGAAAAAAATAAATAAAAAAAAAAAACGAAAAAAACTCTCAGGCCAGCAAAATTATGCGTGAAATGAATAAGGAATTCCAGCTCATGGACTGATAGTAATTAACAAAAATTTTCTTTTTATATCTAAAAAGATATAAAAGAGGATAAGAAAGATACCAACTTGCTTTGTTGTGTAAAATCGAGTTTTTTTTGTGCGGTTTTTACTTGGAAAATTGACTCGTTAGTAAGGGGATGATTTTTAAGAAAATATTGATAAACTAGGGAATATATTCGGGTAGATACTAATCCTTATGAATTACAAACAGTTACGATATTGTAGCTTTTGTTAGCTATTTAACACTCTGTGCGCAGACTGCTGCGCTTTTTTTAAGGAAAAGCAAAGTGTCATAATCTAGCATGTTTTGTTGGATTCCACCACTTTACAACTTTTGTTTTTTATTCATTCAATGACTTTCTTTTAAATAGAAATGATCTATGCCAACTTTAGAGAATTTTACTTCCAATTGGATTAACGAATTTTTACAAGTGAATATGAATTTATGTACGAAAAATTGCCCCTTTTCGCTTTGAATAGTATGTTGTCTTCTGTCAGGCCTTAGCACAGTTTTATATAATTATCCAGTATGATCATTCCCTATCTCACCCATTATAAAAACCCGGACCAAGGTGCGAGTGCTCCAGAGAACGTTTTTTGCAGATAGAAACATAAGTGGCATCAGATCTTTTCACGGGTAGACAAGTCAGACGCGAAACAATCGGAAACAAGTGGAAACCCGCTATTACGAATAATGCACTTTGTTGGAAACAATCGGAAACAGACTAACACCCGCTAATGCAGAAAGAAGTGGGAGGAGCTTTTTGTTCGTACCGAGAATGAAGACCAGAAATGATCTGCGATAAACTTACTGGATAATTCTATAAACCGTGGGCCTTAGCCTCTGAGGTTATGATGTCTTCAAAACGTAATATTTTTCGTTTTTATTTTCTTACAAAAACACAGAAAATAAAACTGTGTACCAAAATTAAGTTTTCTGCTGTCTAGCCTTGCAATTGAAATATCTGGCCATTTTTGATGGCCGATTCAGCCCAGGTACGAAATAAAAAAGTTATTTAGAGGAGGCGAAATATTCCGAGGTGAAAAAGTACAAAAAATCGATGAAAAATATGAAAATAGAATTGAAAATTGAAAAATTTGGATAACTTGGGAGGAAATACGACCCTATAGCCGTTTTTGTACTGGCTTGAAATCAACTGAAATTCAGTTCATTTGTTTGTTTTTTTTACTATCATGGGAAAATTTTTGCAGTTCGTATCTCCCCAACTTCTGTTTGCAGGCATGCGTGTGGCAATTTCCTGCATTTTTTTTTTTTTTAAGTGAACAAGAAACATGTTCCTTTAAATTATTAAATCAGTTTTCATGTTTCAAAAATTCTGAACTAAGCTCAAAATAGTTCTTTTTATTTAAAAAAAAGGATGACAGTATGATTACAACTTGTGAGGTAAAATAGTATGGCAATTATGGGATAAACTACACTATGTATGATTGTAATATGAGAGTTCCAAATAAATAAAATCCGAAGAAACTTGGTATCTGGAAACAATTTCTATGGTTCCAGTGCAACTTAATCCTGCAACGTGCAACTGAACCCTCGTACAATCCAACCCCGTTTAACGAGCCCCCCTTATCTCAACCCTCCTGCAGCTCAAAGTTAAACGTTTTAACAAAAAAACAAAACTGAAAAAAATTAAACAGTTGAACCAGGGTTCAGTTAAATTGATTGAGTTGCAGGGGGTTCAGTTAAACTGGGGCTCAGTTACATGTACACCAATTCCAATCAATACCTGTGTGAATGTAGTTGTTCGGTGTTTAGTGGATTCTCTTGGTTCTCATTTGGTTCCCTATTTTCAAAATCCCTTTAGTTAATGTCCTTTTTTTCTTCTTCTGTAAAAAAACAGATGGTGAATCTTAAAGGGGATCTCCTGTAAAAAAAAAGAAAGAAGAAAAAAGTTGCTACGTAGAAGCAATGATTGTATGTGTCAGATTCATTATCTACGGATCTCTACTCTTGTATATTTGTTTTTCCTTCTGGAAAAATTGTGAGTTGTGACAGAAAAGAAATGAGGAGGATTATTGCTACGATAGCCTACTAGCTTTATAATCAAGATTCTCTCATTAACAGATTTACCTCTTTATGTTTTCAACTTCATAGTGTTTCTGTTTGTACCGACAAGTCACTTGCCTCAGAAATCAGATGCTGCATGCCAAGCTTGACGAAACTGTGCCAAATGTTTAAAGTTGTGGGCCAAGCGTTCTGGGGAATGTGCCAAGCGTGGCGGAACTGAGCGGTACTCGCGGCTTTCTGATATATACACCAGGTGTTGGGAAGTCAGTATCTCCTATGTTTATGCACTCTTTATGTACTAGTATATGCATTGCTAACCATCGACCCCAAAGGAATTATATATTTTGATATTAGGTAATGGCTGTAAGAACTAGAAGAATTATATACTACTACTACCACTAGCAACTCACGGCAGTACTGCGCCAAGGGACATTTTACCCTTTCTTAACTGATCCCTAAGACTCGAGGGTCCTCCCCAAGTGCTTCCAATGCAGAAAAATGTGTAGGGGAGGGACAATGATTTTTCATAATTTAGGTATTTTTCACAAACTAGGTGGGCGGGCATTTTTTTTTCTCGTTTTTTTTTTTTTTTTTTTTTTACGAAAATACAAAAAAGGAGTTTCCCCAATTCTAGGGACGAAAATTGCTCCCCCTCCTTCCAATTAGCACTTCTGTCTCCCTCTCATTTCAGTGCCGCAACTGAGCTTGCACAGATCCTTTTGTTTTATTTGAAAATTACTTTTAACAACATAATTGATACGTTTAGACCCCGGCGCCGCGCGATGAGGGAAGACCGGCGCCAACGGGGCCAAAAACAGCGCGCCGCGCCGCCGATAAGATGTCTGCGGCGCGCCGCCAGTGTGATCTATGTTGACCGCAAACATTAATGTTTTCATCAGTCTTTCTCAAATCACAGCTTAAATTTACAACAGATTCGAGCCTGTTCATGAGTTCAAAATTCACAAGTCGCTGGCTGGAAAACTGGTCTTCTTCGTCATTCATCAAGAGAAATCTGGTAGAAACGAAATGGCTGTGGCGTTTCAGAATCCTTGCATAATACGAGTAGTTGAAGTATCTATTAGCTATGTATTCTTAACATAAATAATTATCAAAATTAGTAGTTTTTTTCATCGAGCAATACTGCATACAAAACTTCAAATACCGTATCACAAAATTCGTCAGTTATCTCGGTAAAAACTTTGAATATAAACTTTGAACTTAGAAGCTTAAATTTTTCATAATGCCCTTTGCCTATATCTGTTTTGTCTCCTTTAAAACAGTTGAAATGGGCGTCTTTGATATTGATTGTTTTTTTTTTGCTCTTTTGGATTCCTAAAAAGCCTTCTTGTATTAAAAACTGTTTTTTAATAACAATTTTTAAAAGAATGCATTTTTTTAAAGTTTTTTTTTGGCTTCTTTATAGAATGTATGTCATGTAGGCTAAGGCTAAACTGCTGCTTTTTTTTATTGCTTTTGGCTGCTATTTTGGATATTATTCATTTTTTCTTTTGGGGATTCATTCCAAATTATAAAATGATAAATACCTAATTGAAAAATACATGATGAACACTTCACATGAGAACACTTCAATTACAATGAAACAAAAAATACTTAATGGTTTATTCGGTATGAAGAAAAATGAAGTGCCAGCTATTTTCTTAGGTGAAAAATGAAAAGGTCATCCGTTTTAAATGTAATTAAATGGAATAATATGCAGACTGAAGTAGCTCCAGGAAGATGTTGAGATTTTCATCCTAGTTCGTCACTTTTAATCCAAGCAAAATCTTAGGACACTTAGTATGAGTTATTGAGTTAAGCTTGGATTTCCAAATACTCACAAAAAATTACCATATTTAAGAAAGTCGCAACAATAAGACACCTGTGATCAAAATACTCAAAGACTCCTCTTTGATCCCAGGCTCAAAGCTTCTGCTATGGTCATTTCCATGGACATCTCTAAAGAGTTTCTTTTTAAGATAGCTTTCAAGCGTAGTTTAGGGGTTTTTAGCCTTTTTTTTGCTTTTTTTTCAAAGCTTTGAAAAAGTGTTAGAATATTCCAAATGTTACATTTGTTATATTTGTGCATATTTTTGGTAATAATTGTGTGGGGTGATCGAATTTTTTAAACCACTGTAGATACGTAAGAACGTTCACTGTAGATACATAAGAACTGTCAAAGACTCCTCCTTGAACCTCCCAAATTAAAAGTTTTTATTATGACCTGACCTTTTAATGTAACTTGGCACTGGACCAAGGGTGCCATTGTCACTCGAGCGCAACGTTAGGTTGCGATGTCGCTTTCGTCACACCAATTCGTTTTAGTGTGAATCTGCCTGGTACTTATGAATGAATTTTTCAAAGTAAACCCGTTTCATCAATAAGAAAAAAAAACGGGTTGGACGCATATGTCCCTTCCCCTTTGGACGACAAAACCAAGCGAGTGCTGTATCACGTATAACTCACGAAAATCTTGTTAATTTTTCAACTTTTTCAACTTTTTGGCATCCCTGCTTTCAATAAAAAAAAAAACAAAAAAAAAAACAAGGTACTATCACTTTAATATAAAACTCCCTATGCGCCCCCCTCTGGATACCCATCTTGATAGAATACCGTCTCTGCTTTAAATAAAAAAAAATATTAACTTATTGGCACCCCTGCTTAAAAAAAATCGAGGTATTATCATTTAAATATGATAGCTCACTACCCTCCTCCCTCTGGATACCACCTTGATAGGATGCCGTCTCTGTTTTAAATTAAAAAATTAACTTTTTGGGATCCCTGCTTTCAATAAAAAAATCGAGACATTACCATTTAAATGTAATACCTCCCCCCCCCCCCCACTCTGGATACCACCTTGATAGGATACCGTCTCAGCTTTCATTAGAAAAATAATTTACTTAATAATTAACTAGGTCACTATGTGGTTCAAACAAACACGCAAAATAACGTAACCAGCTTAGTGTTCCTTGAAAAAAAAATTGAGGGTATGAGTAAAGGGGTACAAAGACAGCAACAAAAATGTCGAAATTATTCAGATATACCTCAAATTATTGGAAAACTGAGTCATAGATTCGCCGTGGCATTCAATAAGATACAAAGAATCTAATTAAAAGGGAGCACACACAAAAGCCAAATTAGGCCAGTAGCCTATGAGAAATCGCAAAATACCCAAGACAACGAACAAGTCCTAATGGGGGGGGTCCTGGGTCTATCAAAATATTTCATTGGTTTCCCAGGGAATTTGATATCATTTTCTTCTGTCTCTACTTTAAATGAAAAAAATAATATCTTTTTGGCATCCTGCTTTCAATAAAAAAAAATGAGGTATTATCATTTAAAAATGATAGCCCCCTATCCCCCCCCTATAGGCAATAATTTACAATTTATTTATGAATCATGTTTTTGGGGTAACTTCCGGTTCAATCTTTAATTCCCCAACCTTGTACATAGCTTAGTCTATAGCTAAATTTTGTCTCAATAGAAGGTTTTTTTTGTGGGGGGGGGGGGGGGGGGGTAAAAAGGTTTCAGAAAGAAGATTGTATTTTCTATCAGGCGTTCAAAATTGAGTATTAAACTTTAAGAAGATCTTATCTGAAAACAGCAAAAACAAATTCTGCAAACTTACAATTCAGCTGTAGAAACAATCTGTCGGCTGTCAATTTCAAATCCAACTGAAGGCTGAAGCTGTATATAGCGATTGGGAAGCTGCATTCGAAATTATTTAAACTCATTCATAAAGACGATACTTTTTTTGTCAACATATGAAGAACTGTGTATATTGCAATATTTGCAATTGCATATTGCATCTGTCTGGTTTTAATGCAAAGTAACAAAAGAGACGAAAATTAGTGAACAAGAGAGTAGTGAAGAATTATGGTATGCAAAGTAATATTTGGCAGGGAAAGTCACTGGTGATAAATCGCTAGGGGTGGCACCATGATTGCATGATTTTCGGAGAACCAAATTTTTTTTTCGGGGTGACGCATAGATTTTCGAGGAAATACCCGAAAATTCAGGGATAGTGCAAGCCTGCTTGATTTCTAATCAGGAAAATCGAAATACTAAACCACACGAGAAGGAAAGCTCCGACTTCGCGGTTGACGCAATAAAGAATTGCTGCAAATATAATTTGAAGTCGACCGATCGCTGCCGCTTCTGCCGGCGGTGGAGTGCCTGTGTCACGCCGGCGGCGTTACGACACTTCGGCGGCGTTCGGTCGACCCGCCGACGCGGCGCCGGGGTCTAGATACGTTGTAATGTATTTCTTATATTCTTATGTTTTGGTCGACCTCTTTTGCACCTCCCTTCATGCAAAATGATATTGCAGGAGTAAGGAAATGTCTTTTAAATATTCCAAGTACCTTCTTCGCCTGCCTCTTTCGGCTAGTAACACCACTGTATCAATTACATACGGGGTTCGCTGGCCCCATGGTGTTGTTTCAAGAAGAAATGAAATGCACCAGCCATCGGTAATAGTTGAAAGTTCTTTCCTGAATGCCATTTGTTAGGCCAATCTGTCGTTTAAGTGCTGATTTAAGTTTTTGTGCTTAATTTTTTTTTTCTACTCCATCAGTTATATTTTTGGGCATCATCATGGGTATTAAAGCTACACATACATAAGTTACATACATTAGTCAACAAAACTATTATGGTAACACTTGTTACTCTTCAAACAGTTATAGTCTATTTTGCTTGTGTGTGTTTGTTTGCTTCTAATGTGTTGTTTGTTTGCTTTACAAATTTTCAGAAAAGTATATTTTATCGTTTTCCCCACTATAGGTTTTTAAATAATATGATCTGTTACGACTGCCAAATTGTGAAAGCAAATCCACTTTCTCTAAAAAAAAAAAGAAACATAACTTCGGCGTGAACCCAAGATATTTGGTCACGACAGTAATATTTAAAAATAAAAATTATAGACTTTCCCATTATGTTGCGGACGTTAACCCTGTAAATTGATCGTGAAGTATGCTATATCTTTTATTTCATCTTGTACCTAATGAAAGAGCAAATGTCATCAGAATGAAAATTAATTTTTATACTAACACAGAGCCATCGGATCCAATTTAATTTTTCTTTGATAATTTGAAGTTAAATCAATAGCTGGCTATTTTATTCCTCTTTTAGCTCCTACCAAATATAATTTTTATAACTTTTTCTTAGTACTAAGGTCCTCCTAACCATCTGTGGCGCATAGGTCTTCGACAAAGCCTTCATACACAGCTTGCATGGTAGCTGCGTTAAGGACATCTCCCCAGGGCTTCCACTCTCGAAAATTAAAATTCGGGGACAAGTCTTAAAAATTCGGGGAGTTTTCGGGGACAAGTCTTTTTTTTGTGAAAAAAACAAAATGAAATTCGTTTGCGAAAATTTGGGAGCCAAGATTGGTTTTAGCTTTCGTTTTCACGCTCAAGTAGGGCTTGTATCTGCGTAGTAAATCAAGCCTTTTACAAATAGGTTTTAGAGCCAGAGCCCGGGAGAGGAACCCATAGCTGAAAACACTTATTGCTGATATTGGGACAAAAATTTCAAAATTGTTTTCAAAAAAAAAAAAAAAAATAGTGAACACATGTGAACTGTAAATACTCAGAAATTCATTAATAATAACTGTAAAAGTTATTATTAATGTTACATTAATGTGAACTGTAAAAGTCATTAATCTCAGAAATTCATTAATAATATTTAAAAACAAAAACAAATATTGTTTGCGGTTTCTAGATAAGTAAATTAAATAGACAAATTCAACCTATAAGTACGTACGGGTAATATTAAAACTTAAAAGAAACAAGAACTAAGCTAAACAAGTAAATTTAAACTTAAATTAAAAAGGGAATTTTGACGACAATTGAGACATTATTGGTTTTTCATGCTGCTTCTAAAGGCTTAGGTGTTTACTCCCCCCTCCTCCCCAAATAATCCTCCCACGTAAAAAACGGAAAAATACCACCCCCTCCTGACAAAAATGTACCCCGCAGAAAATGATCCCCTGCTGAAAATACTCCCCATGGAAAGTACCCCCGCGGAAAATATCCCCCACGAAAAATACCCTCGGAACCCCCCCCCCCGTGCGGAAAATACTCCTTCGGAACCTATATTTTTTCATTGTTTGTTTCTACTGTGCTTTTCTTTCTTTTGGTTTACCTCATAATTACTATATAGTCACCGATTAACACCCAACCCTCCCACCAACCCTGTGACCTTCCATATTCCAAATATTTACTTATTGCAGTCTCATTTTTATATAAGCCCATCTAATGCCTGGACATGATAGCTGCAGGCTACAAATCATATAAAATTTTACTAATTCTTTTACTTCGCACTAACACTATTTGGCATTATTAACCAACTGTTCGTGATAAATATGTCCGAAAATATTTAAAACTTGACAAGAAAACAATCTGAGCCTAATACCCCAAATTTTTACTTTAAGTTGTATTGTAAATTTTCTTATGGATAACATTTTTGGGGTTACTTCCGTTTGAATTCTCTATTCATCGACCTTTTGCATAGTCTGTAGCTGAATTTTGCCTCATTAGGAGGGGGAGGGAGTTGTGCATTTTTTATGGTAAGAAGATCGTATTAGGGATAGTTCTTAGGAAGAAATAAATTATAATACATTTTCTTAAAAAAAAAAAATTATCTCAGAATTAGCCTTCATACTGGATTATTAATTGTTAAAGCATTATAAGTTGTAAAGGCAGGCCTTAGATATTTAAACAAATTTACTTGGCTATCCCGAATTTGAGCAGAATATATTTTGCGTAAAATTTCCTTTGCCTAAGTAACAGGTTTTGCAAGACCGTAAAAAGTCCCTAAAAACTGCAGTTTAAAATATTACGCCAGTGAAAATATTAACACGGGTGAAGGGACCAGAATAATAATTGTGAGGGAGTGCTGGGTGAATACGTTTGAGGATAAAGGGTGGTATGACAAATACAATTCTCAGATAAAAAGAAAAAAAAATAAAAATTAAAACACCACACCGAAGGAAACAAAAAATTTAAATGGTAAGAATTCCTGGCAAAAATATCATTTCTTCAATATATTATGCGTTCAATTATTAAGTATTAAACATTATAATATAGTATGTCCCAAACCGAAAATAGCAAAAGAAAACAGAATTTAAGCTTATTAGCGTTCCGTTAAACAACTTCAAGTATAATTCTTGGCTAATTTTGTCAAGATATTTGACCACGAATGATGTAAATATAAGAATCTTATATCATTGGAATAGTGCATTCGAAATTATTAAATCTAAATAAAAGAAAGTGATACTTTTTTGTGAACATATAAAGAACCGTCTATAATTAAATTGTATCGGTCTGGTTCTTATGCAAAGTAACACAGGAGACGAAAATTAACGAACAAAAGAGTCGTGAAAAATTATGGTACGTAAAGTAATGTTTGCTAGGGATAGTCACTAGGTGTCAAACCGTGGTTGAGTGATTTTCGGGGAAATTTCGGGGATTCGGGGGAAAAAATAAATTTTTTCGGGGAGACACATAGATTTTCGGGGAAATCCCCAAAAATTCGGGGATACTGGAGGCCCTGCATCTCCCCACTGGGGTATGAGTGACGCATGCCCACATCGGAGATCACGTTGGTACATGTGTCTGAGTCTCCCTCTCTCTCGACGCCCACATGGTCGCCATTGCTGCACTTGGCGCATGGTTCGTGACTCCTCCATCCAAATGAAATGTCCAACTTTGCTATGTTTTTCTTCTTTACCACTTCAAAAATAAATGGCTGGCCAGTTCTCTGCGTTACTGACCTTTTGTCACCGCCCGACGTTTAATATTCGCCAGAAGAATATATTTTCGAACTCCGTTACTCTCTTCTCTGTCTTTATATCGAGTTTCTAGCACTCGCTAACATGAACTCATATGAAGTTGCTGTGGAAAAATAACAGGTTTAAGGATGAGGGTTCCCTAGTTTAAATCTGTGTCGAAGGCAGTGTCTGCCATACCCTTTTTCTTTTAATCTCCTTTTTATATAACACTATCCAAAACAATTTCCGGTAAATGTCCGATATTGCATACCTGATAGCAATCCGGCATCGATACCCAATATAACAGCAGCGTCTGTTCAATGTCTAGCATCCAATATCCAGTCAATGACTTTTTTGTCACCACCACCGGCGTTTAATATCCGCCTGAAGCATACGTTTCTGAACGCTGTTAGTCTTTCCTCTGTCTTTATATTGAGTTTCTAGCACTCGGTAACATGAACTCACATGACGTTGCTGTTGAAGAATCGCAGTTTTAAAGGAGATGGTTCCCTGGTTTAAGTCTGTTAAGGGCTGTGTTTGGCAAATCTAATCTTCTAATTAATGTCCTTTTTTATAACACAATTTAAAACAATGTCCGCTAAGTGGCCGATATACTCTTAGATACTTCGAGACTATTTGAGATTAGCCCAGTCTACAGCAGAGCCAAATTATTTCCAAGAATTGCCAGGTTGCCAATTCATCACCAACCATTGGGAAATTTGGTATTGATCATAATATTTTGAGACCGATTGAATTTTTACAAAAACAAAATTCTTTACGGCTAACATTTCCATATTTAATAGTAAAATAGTACGAGTATATACTAAAATATGAAATGCAAAATATAAGTCTTTATGAAATAGAGTTAGTAATGTTTAAATAGAGTAATTACTGCTGAACTTTTAAAGGTAAGAATTAGTTCAAAAAAAGATAAAAATAATTTTTGCCTTTACTAACCAATTCCCTAAGAGCTTAAAAATAGTGGCTGTCCCAGATTAATCCGATACACTTAATAAATTATTGAACCAGGAAAACCCTGCTAGAACTTCGAAAATTGGGGAAAATATACTACACAGTAAAAGAGAGATCACAACAAAAATAAAAATAACAAAGAGAGTCTTTTATTTTCACTTCCTCAAGGATAAAGGAAAAAAAGGTAATCAAAAATTATATTTTAATCTAGAGCGTAACCCTTTATTTTTTTTTTACTAGAACTGACCGGTCTTTCTAAACAAGGCGACTGAGAAGAGAAATTTCACCGTCCCAAAACTTGTGCTTGGGATCATGCCTTTTACCAGTCGAGTTTCAGTGATTAAAAAAGATATCGAGAGTAGTGATAGGGCAATCTATTCAACGGGGTAGTCCCCTTGCATTCCAACGGGGCAGTACCCATATCATACATCGGGGTAGTACCAATACCATACAATGGGGCAGTCATTCCGACGGGGCAGTCATTCCAATAGGGCATTAACATGTATCATAAAAAATCACCACGCCTAAAAAGTCATATCTTTGGTTGTTTTTTTATTTTGTAATTATAATCAACATACCATGAAAATTCGTCCTGGTATGATTAAACGAACTTGATGGCTACGAAATTCTAGGCATTATGTTAGGCGTATTTTTTATGTTAACCTTGAACACGGGTATAAAAACTCTGACCATGAGTTATTTTCTCAGTTCAAAAAAAACAATCCTTAGAAATCCTTGGAAATCAAGTAGTGAGGTGATTATGAGTATGAACCATCAAGGACCGTAAGCACCATTGACCCTAACCACCAAGGACCTCAACCTCAGAAGCCTCCCCATACCCCCAACCTCAAAGGGGCCCCCTCCATCCAAATTTTGGCCCCCTCCCCCTATTTTTTTAACATGGTATATTTTTTTAACTTTTTTGCCTTTACTAACCAATTCCCTAAGAGCTTAAAAATAGTGGCTGTCCCAGATTAATCCGATACACTTAATAAATTATTGAACCAGGAAACCCTGCTAGAACTTCGAAAATTGGGAAAATATACTACACAGTAAAAGAGAGATCACAACAAAAATAAAATAACAAAGAGTCTTTTATTTTCACTTCCTCAAGGATAAAGGAAAAAAGGTAATCAAAAATTATATTTAATCTAGAGCGTAACCCTTTATTTTTTTTTACTAGAACTGACCGGTCTTTCTAAACAAGGCGACTGAGAAGAGAAATTTCACCGTCCCAAAAACTTGTGCTTGGGATCATGCCTTTTACCAGTCGAGTTTCAGTGATTAAAAAGATATCGAGAGTAGTGATAGGGCAATCTATTCAACGGGGTAGTCCCCTTGCATTCCAACGGGGCAGTACCCATATCATACATCGGGGTAGTACCAATACCATACAATGGGGCAGTCATTCCGACGGGGCAGTCATTCCAATAGGGCATTAACATGTATCATAAAAATCACCACGCCTAAAAAGTCATATCTTTGGTTGTTTTTTTATTTTGTAATACCCCCCTCCCCCTATTTTTTTAACATGGTATATTTTTTAACTTTTTTCTGTTTTTTTACAGGTCTTGGAATGACATGAAACATACTTAAAACATAAAAAAATCACATTTAATATTTTCCAAATTCAAAATGAGAATGATATAGAAATTTTAGTCGGGACTTTTACTATTAGAAAAATATTGTTTGTAGTAGCACTTTTTTTACTTATTTTTTTGAACTTAAGACAAGATAGGTAGGAAATTACTGTATCAATTAAAGAGACAAGACAGGTAGGACATTACTGCATCAATTAAAGAGACAAGACAGGTAGGACATTACTGTGTCAATTAAAGAGAGCGGGGCCCTATATTTTTTTTGCACATATATCAATTAAAGGAAGCGGGGCCCTATCCTTTTATTGTATGGATGTTTTATGTTTATGGATTTTATTGTTCATTGTATTGGTGTTATATTTGATGTTTTACTTTGTATGGAGGTCTGATTTTTATGCAGGATGGTTTTAATATATGGTTTAAATATGTGTGTTACTTTATGATTGATTATACGTATTACTATATGGTTGGTGTTTTATTTAATGTTTTTTTGTATGGATGTTTTATGTTTATGGATGTTAGGATTTTTATTGTTCACCATACAAGCGGGCTATCATTCCATGTTTTATTTGAAATTTTTTTTTGTATGGATGTTTTATGTTTATGGATGTAAGGATTTTTATTGTTCACCATACAAGCGGGCTATCATTCCATGTTTTATTTAATGATGTGTTTTTGTATGGATGATTTTTATTGTTGTTTTATGTTTATGGATGTAAGGATTTTTATTGTTCACCATACAAGCGGGCTATTGTTCCATGTTTTATTTGATGTTTTTTTATATGGATGTTTTATGTTTATGGATATAAGGATTTTTATTGTTCACCATACAAGCGGGCTATCATTCCATGTTTTATTTAATGATGTTTTTTTGTATGGACGTTTTATGTTTATGGATATTAGGATTTTTATTGTTCACCATGCAAGCGGGCTATCATTCTATGTTTTATTTGATGTTTTTTATTAATTTTTTTTTTGTTTATGGATGTAAGGATTTTTATTGTTACCATACAAGCGGGCTATCGTTCCATGTTTTATTTAATGGTGTCTCTTTTCTGTATGGATGTTTTATCTTTATGGATGTTAGGATTTTTATTGTTCACCATGCAAGCGGGATACCATTCCATGTTTTATTTAATGTTTTTTATTTGTATGGATGTTTTATGTTTATGGATGTAAAGATTTTTAACATGAAATATGCATGCGGTTCCATCAATCGTACTCCATGCTTGCTCATAGACACGACACAGCTTTCTCACTGGTACTCTATGGCGGGTTATCGACACTATCTAGTTTATTGCATGTATTAAATCGGTATTTTTCTACGCAGTGGAACGATAAACACATAACTAATATCTCTAAAAAAGTGAAGATGAAGCATTTTAAGAAAGTTTGTTCACATGATAGTGTTATTGTAATATTGAATGCTTACAAGGAGAAGTATTTAAACTATGAAATAAGTACAAGTGGTAGCGCTATCGGAAACGTATTCATGCATTGTCATGACAGTAAGCTATTAAATTTCTTTGGAGTACCAAAAAAATTCCATTGTACAAATGGTGGATATGCGAGATTGAGATCTCCGGGGATGATTGCACTCAAAGAGAACGCTAACATAAAAATAATAGTGGATGAAGAGGGGTATCATCTTGCTAGTGCTTCCGGTAACATGGTACCTGTTGATACAACCTATCGTCATCTTTTAGGTATTAACATTCAAATGAAAGCAAAGAAAAAAAGAAAGGCTTACTCTTCTACTACTATCATAAACCATATCTTATTTACGTGCCGGAACTGTTACCTTTGTAAAAATGATGTTGTAATAGACAGTGAAATTGCCGAAAAATAAAAATGGCATTGGTAGAAAATATCACTAAGGAATATAAAGATGAATCGATGAAAAACAAAGTGCCAGCAAACGTTACTACCATTAATCAAACAGTCAATGAATCAAATAATACCAAAGACGAAACTCATATTGAACCTGTCGGTGACACACCAGTAAATATTGTGTATGACTCAAATGGAATAATGATTATTCTACTGATTACGAGTTAAGAGAAGACAACAGCTACAATATCAAGAGAGAACATGGAGAACTATTTTATGGAACAGATTCAAAATGTCCAAAGTTGATCATTGATATTAATAATGTATAATAATGTATCTACCATATATTTATATTAATATCATATATGTCATTATTTCATTAAAAATATGTTATCTATTAAAATATGTTATCTATTACTTTGTTATATTTCCATTATTTCTAGGGTAGGCTAAAGAGAGAGAGACAAAAAAACAACCATGTACATAGATTCAGACAAACAAACCGAAAAAGACAGGCATGGGGAGAAGCAAACACACACCCAGACACATAGGCATAAGACACTAAGAGAGACCAAAACACATAGAAATACATAGATTAAGACATGCAATCGACAATGACAGGCACTGGGACAAGCAAACGCACGACCAGACACAAAGTTAAAGAGACTGAGAGAGAGACTAAAAAAATACAACTATATAGATTCAGACATGCAAACCGACAAAGACAAGCACTGGGACAAGCAAACACCCGCCCAGACACATAGGCAAAGAGAGTGAGAGTATGGATTCAGACGTAAAAACCAACAATGACAGACACTGAGAGAGAGACAAACACCCATCCAGATACACAGGCAAAGAGAGTGAGAGTCAACAATGCATAAAAATACATAGATTCAGACATTCAAACCGACAATGACAGGTAAGAGGAGAAGCAAACATCCGCCCAGACACATAGGTAGAGAGAGTGAGATAGATAAAAAACACATACAAATATATATAGATTAAGACATACAAACCAACAAAGACAGGCACTGAGATGATAAGCAAACACCCACCCAGACACAGGCAAAGAGAGTGAGAGACACTAAAACAAATACAACTCTATAGATTCAGACATACAAACCGAGAAAGACCGGCAGTGAGATAAGCAAACACCCGCCCAGACACACAAGCAATGGAAGGGTGAGAGACAAAAAAAAACACATACAAATACATAGATTAAGACATACAAACCGACAAAAGACAGACTCTGAGAGAAGCAAACACCCAGCCAGATTCACAAGCAATGGAAGTGAGAGAGACAAAAAAAAAACACATACAAATATATAGATTGAGACATTCAAACCAACAAATACAGACACTGAGAGAAGCAAACACTCACCCAGATTCACAAGCAATGAGAGTGAGGGTATGGATTCAGACATAAAAACCGACAATGGCAGACACTGAGAGAGAGGCAAACACCCATCCGGATACACAGGCAAAGAGAGTGAGAGAGAGTAAAAAAACGCATAAAAATACATAGATTCATACATACAAAACCGACAATGACAGGTACTGGGAGAAGCAAACATCCGCCCAGAAAACATAGGTAGAGAGAGTGAGAGAAATAAACAAACATACAAATATATAGATTAAGATATACAAACCAACAAAGACAGGCACTGAGACAAGCAAATACCCGCCCAGACACACACAAGCAAAGGAAGTAAGAGATACAAAAACACATACAAATATATAGATTCAGACATACAAACCGAGAAAGATTGGCAGTGAGATTAGCAAACGCCCGCCCAGACACACAAGCAATGGAAAGGGTGAGAGACAAAAAACACATACAAATACATAGATTAAGACATAAAAACCGACAAAGACAGACTCTGAGAGAAGCAAACACCCACCCAGATTCACAAGCAATGGAAGTGAGAGAGACAAAAAAAAAACACATACAAATACATAGTTTGAGACATTCAAACCAACAAAGACAGACACTGAGAGAAGCAAACACCCACCCAGATTCGAAAGCAATGAGAGTGAGGGTATGGATTCAGACATAAAAACCGACAATGACAGACACTGAGAGAGAGGCAAACACCCATCCGCATACACAGGCAAAGAGAGTGAGAGAGTCAAAACTGCATAAAAATACATAGATTCAGACATACAAACCGACAATGACAGGTACTGGGAGAAGCAAACATCCGCCCAGACACATAGGTAGAGAGAGTGAGAGAAATAAAAACACATACAAATATATAGATTATGATATACAAACCAACAAAGACAGGCACTGAGATAAGCAAACACCCGCCCAGACACACACAAACAAAGGAAGTAAGAGATACAAAAACACATACAAATATATCGATTCAGACATACAAACCGTCAACGACAGGCACTGAGCTAAGCAAACACCCGCCCAGACACACAAGCAATGAAAGTGAGAGAGACAAAAAACACATACAAAGACAGGCAGTAGGACAGGCAAAAACCGCCCATACACACAAGCAAAGAGAGAGAGAGACAAAAACACATACGAACATATAGATTCAGACGTAAAAACCAACAAAGACAGGCACTGGGACAAGCAAACATCTGCCCAGGCACACAAGCAAAGAGAGAGAGAGAGAGAGAGAGAAAGAGACAAAAACAAATACAAACATATAGATTCAGACGTAAAACCCAACGAAGACAGGCGCTGGGATAGGCAAACACATGCCCAGACACATAGGCAAAGAGAGTGAGAGTATAGATTCAGGCGTACAAACCGACAAAGACAAACCTTGGGAGAAGCAAACACCCACCCAGATACACGGGCAAAGAGAGTGAAAGAGACAAAAACACAAACAAATACATAGATTAAGAGATACAAACCGACAATGACAAGCACTGGCACAAGCAAACACCCGCCCAGACACAACAGCAAAGAGAGTGGGAGTATAGATTCAGACGTAAAAACCGACAAAGACAGACACTGAGAGAAGCAAACACCCCACCTAGATTCACAAGCAAAGAGAGTGAGAGTATGGATTCAGAGGTAAAAACCGACAAAAGACAGACACTGAGAGAAGCAAAACATCCGCCCAGACACATAGGCATAGAGAGTGAGAGAGATAAAAACACATACAAATATATAGATTCAGACATACAAACCAACAAAGACAGGCATTGAGATAAGCAAACACCCACCCAGACACACAAATAAAGGAAGTGAGAGAGACAAAAATACATACGAATATATAGATTCAGACATACAAACCGTCAAAGACAGGCACTGAGATAAGCAAACACCCGCTCAGACACACAAGCAATGGAGTGTGAGAAGTGAGAGAGAGACAGTGGCGCGCCACTCCAAGTGAACCTAGATTAACCAACTTTTTGCATATCTCTCTCACTATGACTGTGTGTCTGAGCGGTCGTGCTGCCATCTATATTGAGTCATTGGCCCTGAAAATAGGTGTTGTCTCAGAAATAAGTCTTTTTGCTTCCCCGTGCCTGTCTTTGTTGGTTGGTCTGTCCGTCTGAATCTATACTCTCGCTATCTTTGCATGTGTGCCTGGGCTGGTGTTTGCTTGTCCCAGTGCCTGTCTTTGTCTGGGCAGGTGTTTGCTTGTCCCAGTGCCTGTGTTTGTTGGTTTTTACGTCTGAATCTATATGTTTGTATGTGTTTTTGTCTCTCTCTCTCTCTTTGCTTGTGTGTCTGGGCGGGTGTTTGCCTTTTCTCATGTTTGTCTTTGTCGGTTTCTATGTCCGAATCTATATATTTGTATGTGTTTTTTGTCTCGCTCACTTCCATTGGTTGTGTGTCTGGGCGGGTGTTTGCTTACCTCAGTGCCTGTCTTTGCGGTTTGTGTGTCTGAATCTATATATTTGTACCTGTTTTTGTCTCTCTCACTCTTTTTGCTTGTATGTCGGGCGGGTGTTCGGTTTCTATGTCCAAATCTATATATCTGTATGTGTTTTTTTTGTCTCTCTCACTTCCATTGGTTGTGTGTCTGGGCGGGTGTTTGCTTATCTCAGTGTCTGTCTTTGTCGGTTTGTATGTCTGAATCTATGTATTTCTACTTTTTTTTGTCTCTCTCACTCTTTTTGCTTGTATGTCTGGGCGGGTGTTTGCTTATCCCAGTGCCTGTCTTTGTCGGTTTGTATGTCTTAATCTATGTATTTGTATGTGTTTTTATCTCTCTCACTCTCTTTACCTGTGTGTCTGGGTGGATGTTTGCTTCTCTTAGCTTCTGTCTTTGTCGGTTTGTATATCTTAATCTATGTATTTGCATAAGTTTTTTTGTATCTCTTTTTCTTTGCCTCTGTTTCTGGGTGGGTGTTTGCTTCTCCCTGTGCGTGTCTTTGTCAATTTGTATGTCTGAATCTATACTCTCACTCTCGTTGCCTGTGTGTCTGGGTAGGTGTTTGCTTGTCCCAGTGCCTGTCTGTCGGTTTTTATGTCTCAATCTATGTATTTGTATGTGTTTTTGTCTCTCTCACTTTCATTGCTGTGTGTCTGAGCGGGTGTATGCTTATCTCAGTGCCTGTCTTTGACGGTTTGTATGTCTGAATCTATATATTCGTATGTGTTTTTGTCTCTCTCACTTCCTTGTTTTTTTTTGTGTCTGGGTGGGTGTTTGCTTATCTAAATGCCTGTCTTTGTTAGTTTGTATGTCTGAATCTATATATTGTATGTGTTTGTTATGTCTTCTTGTCTCTATCTATATCCTGGGTGGGTTGTAAATGTTTTTATCTCTCTGTCCTATGTGTCTGGGCGGATGTTTGCTGTCTCTCAGTGTCTGTCTTTGTCGGTTTTTACCTCTGAATCTATACTCTCACTCTCTTTGCTGTTGTGTCTGCGGCGGTGTGTTTGCTTGTCCCAGTGCTTGTCATTGTCGGTTTGTATCTCTTAATCTATGTATTTGTATGTGTTTTTGTCTCTCTTACTCTCTTTGCCCGTGTATCTGGGTGGGTGTTTGCTTCTCCCAATGTTTGTCTTTGTCGGTTTGTACGCCTGAATCTTACTCTCACTCTCTTTGCCTATGTGTCTGGGCAGGTGTTTGCCTATCCCAGTACCTGTCTTTGTGGTTTTACGTCTGAATATATATGTTCGTATGTGTTTTTCTCTCCCTCTCTCTTTGCTTGTGTGTCTGGGCGGGTGTTTGCCTGTCATTGTAAGTGTTTTTGTCTCTCTCACTTCCATTGCTTGTGTATCTGGGCGGGTGTTTGCTTATGTCAGTGCCTTTCTTTGACGGTTTGTATGTCTGAATTTCCTCTATTTGTATGTGTTTTTGTCTCTCTCACTTCCTTTGCTTGTGTGTGTCTGGGCGGGTGTTTGCTTGTCTCAGTGCATGTCTTTGTTGGTTTGTATGTTCTTAATCCATATATTTGTATGTGTTTTTATTTCTCTCAATCTCTCTACCTATGTGTCTAGGCGGATGTTTGCTTTTCCCAGTACCTGTCATTGTCGGTTTTTATGTCTGAATCTATGGATTTTTATGCATTTTTGACTCTCTCACTCTCTTTGCCTGTGTATCCGAATGGGTGTTTGCCTCTCTCTCTCAGTGTCTGTCTTTGTCGGTTTTTATGTCTGTATTCAGACTCTCACTCTCATTGCTTTTGAATCTGGGTGGGTGTTTGCTTCTCTCAGTGTCTGTCTTTGTCGGTTTGTATGTCTTAATCTATGTATTTGTAAGTGTTTTTTTTTTGTCTCTCTCACTTCCATTGCTTGTGAATCTGGGTGGGTGTTTGCTTCTCTCAGAGTCTGTGTTTGTCGGTTTGTATGTCTTAATCTATGTATTTGTATGTGTTTTTTGTCTCTCTCACTTCCATTGCTTGTTTATCTCGGCGGGTGTTTGCTTATCTCAATGCCTCTGTTTCTCGGTTTGTATGTCTGAATCTATAGAGTTGTATTTGTTTTATTCTCTCTCACTCTCTTTGCCTGTGTCTGGGGGGGTGTTTGCTTATCTCAGTGCCTGTCTTTGTTGGTTTGTATGTCTTAATCTATATACTTGTATGTGTTTTTATCTATCTCTCTCTCTCTACCTATGTATCTGGGCGGATGTTAGCTTCTCCCCGTACCTTTAATTGTCGGTTTGTATGTCTGAATCTATGTATTTTTATAAATTGTTGACTCTCACTCTCTTTGCCTGTGTATCTGAATGGGTGTTTACCTCTCTCTCAGTGTCTGTTATTGTCGGTTTTTACGTCTGAATCCATACTCTCACTCTCTCTGCCTATGTGTCCGGGTGGGTGTTTGCTTGTCCCAGTGCTTGTCTTTGTCGGTTTGCATCTCTTAATCTATATAGTTTTATTTGTTTTAGTCTATCTCTCAGTCTCTTTAACTTTGTGTCTGGTCGTGTGTTTTGCTTGTCCCAGTGCCTGTCATTGTCAGTTTTCATGTCTTAATCTATGTATTTCTATGTGTTTTGGTCTCTCTTAGTCTCTTTGCCTATGTGTCTGGGTGTGTGTTTGTTTCTCCCCATGCCTGTCTTTGTCGTTTTGTTTGTCTGAATCTATGTATATGGTTGTGTTTTGTCTCTCTCTCTCTTTAGCGTACCCTAGAAATAATGGAAGTATAACAAAGTAATAGATAACATATTTTAATAGATATTATATTTTTAATGAAATAATGACATATATGATATTAATATAAATATATGGTAGATACTTTATTATACATTATTAATATCAATGATCAACTTTGGACATTTTGAATCTGTTCCATAAGATAGTTCTTTATGTTCTCTCTTGATATTGTAGCTGTTGTCTTCTCTTAACTCGTAATCGGTAGAATAATCATTATTCCATGTTGAGTCACACACAATATTTACTGGTGTGTCACGACAGGTTCAATGTGCGTCTCGTCTTTGGTATTACTTGATTCATTGACTGTGTTTATTAATGGTAGTAACGTTTGCTGGCACTTTGTTTTTTCATTGATTCATCTTTATATTTCTTAGTGATATTTTCTACCAATGCCATTTTTATTTTTCCGGCAATTTCACTGTCTATTACAACATCATTTTTACAAAGGTAACAGTTCCGGCACGTAGACATGATTTGGTTTATGATATTAGTAGAAGAGTAGGCCTTTCTTTTTGTCTTTACTTTCATTTGAATGGTAATACCTAAAAGATGACGATAGGTTCTATCAACAGGTAGCATGTAACCGGAAGCACTAGCAAGAAGATACCCCTCTTCATCCACTATTATTTTTATGTTAGCGTTCTCTTTGAGTGCCATCATCACCGGAGATCTCAATCTCGGATATCCACCATTTGTACAATGGAATTTTTTGGTATTCCAAAGAAATTTAATTCCTTACTGTCATGACGATGCATGCATACATTTCCGATAGTGCTACCACTTGTACTTATTTCATAGTTTAAATACTTCTCCTTGTCAGCATTCAATGCTACAATAACACTATCATGTGAACAAACTTCCTTAAAATTCTTTATCTTCACTTTTTTAGAGATATTAGTTATGTGTTTATCGTTCCACTGCGTAAAAAATACTGATTTAATACATGCAATAAACTAGATAGTGTCGATAACCCGCCATAGAGTACCAGTGAGAAAGCCGTGTTGTGTCTCTGAGCAAGCATTGAGTACGATTGGTAGAGCCGCATCATATTTCATGTGGTAAAAATCCTTACATCCATAAACATCAAAACATCCATACAAATAAAAAACATTAAATAAAACATGGAATGATATCCCGGTTGTATGGTGAACAATAAAAATCCTAACATCCATAAACTTAGCACATCCATACAAAAAAACATCATTAAATAAAACATGGAATGATAGCCTGCTTGTATGGTAACGATAAAAATCCCTACATCCGTAAACATAAAACATCCATAAAAAACATCAAATAAAACATGGAATGATACCCTGCTTATGGTGAACAATAAAAATCCTAACATCCATAAACATAAAACATCCATACAAAAAAAAACATCATTAAATAAAACATGGAATGAAAGCCCGCTTGTATGGTGAACAATAAAAATCCTTATATCCATAAACATAAAACATCCATATAAAAAAACGTCAAATAAAACATGAAATGATAGCCTGCTTGTATGGTGAAAACAATAAAAATCCTTACAACCATAAACATAAAAATCTCATACATAAAAAACATCATTAAATAAAACATGGAATGATAGCCCACTTGTGTGGTGAACAATAAAAAATCCTTACATCCATAAACATAAAACATCCATACAAAAAAAATATCAAATAAATCATGGAATGATAGCCCGCTTGTATGGTGAACAATAAAAATCTTAACCTCCATAAACATAAACACATCCATACAAAATAAACATTAAATAAAACACCAACCATATAATAATACGTATAATCAATCATAAAGTAACACACATATTTTACCATATATTAAAACCATCCCTGCAATAACAATCACACCTCCATACAATAAAAAATCAGATATAACACCAATACAATGAACAATAAAAATCCATAAACATAAAACATCCATACAATAAATGGATAGGGCCCCGCTTCCTTTAATTGATATATGCGCCAAAAAGGATAAGGCCCCGCTCTCTTTGATTGACACAGTAATGTCCTACCTGTCTTGTCTCTTTAATTGATGCAGTAATGTCCTACCTGTCTTGTCTCTTTAATTGATACAGTAATTTCCTACCTGTCTTGTCTTAAGTTCAAAAAAATAAGTAAAAAAAGTGCTACTACTAACAATATTTTTCAAATAGTAAAAGTAACGACTAACATTTTTATATCATTCTCATTTTGAATTTGGAAAATATTAAATGTGATTTTTTTATGTTTTAAGTATGTTTCATGTCATTCTAAGGCCTGTAAAAAAAACAGAAAAAAAGTTAAAAAAAATACCATGTTAAAAAAATACCATGTTAAAAAAATGGGGGGGGGGAGGGGGCCCCTTGGAGGTGGGGCTGTGGGGAGGCTTCTGAGGTTGAGGACCTTTGTGGTTAGGGTCAATGGTGCTTACGGTCCTTGTTGGTTCATACTCATAATCACCTCACTACTTGATTTCAATGGATTTCTAAGGATTGTTTTTCTGAACTGAGAAAATAACTCATCATCATAGTTTTTATACCCATGCTCAAGGTTAAACATAAAAAAACACGCCTAACATAATGCCTAGAATTTTGTAACCATCAAGTTCGTTTAATCATACCAAGAAAACAACATCAATGCATGAAAACAGTCATGACTTTAACAAAAACTGAAATTTAATACAAAATCATTGTACTGTGAACTGCACGAATTTTCATAGTATGTTTATTGTAATTACAATATAAAAAAAAACAACCAAAGATATGATTTTTTAGGCGTGGTGTTTTTTTTATGATACATGTTAATGCCCTGTTGGAATGACTGCCCCGTCGGAATGACTGTCCCGTTGTATGGTATGGGTACTACCCCGTTGTATGATATGGGTACTGCCCCGTTGGAATGCAAGGGGACTACCCCGTTGAATAGATTGACCCATCACTACTATCGAGTTGAAAATCTTGGGTACTATTTTAGTGATCGGATTAACGACACTTCTTGACTACTAAGGCCCTTGCGTCGGTCCTGTAGTGTGTTGCCACAGCAAAGGTTCGACCTCTGGGTCCCGTATTCCCGAGAGAAGATCAAACCCACTGCACCACCCCAATACAATTTAAGTTTTGGAATGAGTGTTTTGTTCATTTAAATATTTTTGCACTTTCTAGGGTTTCTTGCACACTTCCATGTGACAAATTTGATGACGGGTAGAGTCTTACCGAGTTTGTCATGAAATGAATGTTTTTTTTTTTTTTTTTTTGTTTTTTTTTTTAGAGAGATTTCTTGTCGCTATGTAATCAATAAAATTGATAGAATTAATCAGACAATAAAAATGTCGCAAAGAATTATAAGATAGAAAGAAAGAAGAGACAGAAATTTTGTTCGGTTTTCTTTGAGCTTGGGCTACCGAAATACTTTTTGTCTGGAAATATGTCTTTTGATAAAAATGAGTATTTCTTTGTAACAGAATTTACTAAAATTACAATTAGCTAAATTTAGATAAAATTAGCTTGGTAACTTGTCTTAATTGGCGAATAACAGTAATAAGAATCCTTCATTTTGGGCAATAAAGTGAATAAGGCTAATAGTGCTAATAAACGCTAAAGTGAACATCTATTTTTCTTATTCCCCTTAATGTTGAAGCAGTAACTGATTACAGGCTCGGAATAGCTTTTGGTTGGGAGGGCGTGGTCTCTTCTATTCGCCTTGTACATAAACTAAGCAAAGCAAAATCTGATCTTATCATTTGTGTAAAAGTCTTCCAAGGTGTAAAATCCTTACGACCCTTATTAAACCAGTTAAGATGGAGCTTAATAGAACCTTTCTCACTTCTTAGTTCATTATCAAAGAAAGGGTTAGATATGCCCTTTACTTTTGGGCACATTCATATTTTCTAGACATATTAAGTTCCCAAATTCTTGGAAGGGGTCCACAACTTCCTCCCACCTCTAGGATGGAGAACGGCTATGCTGCTTGTTTCTTCCAGTAAATGGATTTAAAATCATCATAGTTATAAGCGGTTCATGCCTTTTGGAGTGCTAAGACAAGTTGGAAGGTTGTATTAACATAATGATATCTGTTTGTTCTATTGAAGTTTTCTTTTCATTTTCTAGGCGATAAGAATCAGCCAACTATAGTGCGAACATGTATTGATGTCGCTTGCAATAGCAATATTGTGGAATTTCTTACAGAGCTCGGCTTCCGCCTAGAATATGAATATGTTCTAAATGGTTTCATTTTTCAGGAAAGGAAAGATGAAAGCTACTGTGTCAAAGCTTTTTAGGGTAAGATTTACAATGAATTCTTGAATTGTTGTGAAATTTGGGAAAGAAAAAGTGATGTGACTGAAGAAAATTTTTTATCTTCTTTACAATTTGCTGAACTTTTCTGACGATTTTCAGCAAGAAATTACTTATATTATAAAGGGTCTCTAGATCTTGGAGAGATGAAATTTGAAAGCCAAGAATCTGAAAATTTGGGGCCTTTGGGAAAGAGTGGATAAAATGGGGCTCAATGGTAACGTCGAATTTACGGATAACGATTCCAGCGTGGGGATAACGGATAACGACGAATTCATTTTCTCAGAGGGGTCAGAATACCCTCAAAAATATTAAAATAGCCGAAATTAATTTCGAGAATTAACACATACCTAAAGTGTATTTGAAGCATAGTTGAAGTTATACTTGAAATTTGAATTATATTTGAAACGTCTTACCCGTTATTAACATAGCTTAAAGTAGTGTTTCAAGAATGAGGTACTTGAAGCTAGTGAAATTCTAACTCATGTACGACGTTGACAGAATTTTGAGAAAGAATAAGTGGTATTCTAAGAATTAGCATAGTGTTCAGAAAAAAAACAATATGGCGTAAATACACTGAAAAGGATTCCTCTCCTGTATTTTACTATGTTCTACAATGATTGGAATTTACAGTGAGAAATTAACTTTGTATGATAAACATGTCTCTTAAGCAGAAATATACTTTTCTGCTTAAAAATTAAAAATAAAATTTTGAAAGCTAAAATTCGGAAGCCTGGAATTTAGAAATTAGGGTTTGTGGATAAGGGTTGATGGAAGCGGGTCTTATCAGTCATAACGACAAAGGGGTCCTTATTATTTTGCTCAAAGGGGTCGTTACTATTTTTCTCAAAGGGGTCTAAATCACTTTAGACTGTAGAGCCTCCTCTGCCTCCAGAAGCACCCAAGACGTCCAAGAAGAGTCTCCAGTCGTCCTTGAAGCTTGCGGCTGCGACGAAATCTTTCTATTCCTGTGGTAGGTCGCCGTTGTACATACTAAGGAGTGTATCTTCGGCTTTTTCCTTTGTGACGGACTTTCGGGTAGCCAGAAGTGCATTGAATTTGTTAGGTTCTGGGATGGTCCATATAAGTCGCGTGTCCTATGCACCTCAACCTTTGCCTTCGTTTGGTTTCCAGAGAAACGGCTGACATTTTTTGTTCCCTACGAACTCGTTCGTCATCTTTAGAGTCAATTGGGTGCTAGTAGTCTATGGAGGTACGCGTTTTGAAAATACTAAATTCTCCTATCTTGTTCGGGGTTTAGATGCCATGTTTCGGGTCTGTAGTATAGGACGGGTGGAACAATGGTATTAACCTGTGAGACGTTGAGCCGGAGAGATAAATTGCTCGTCCTCCAAACCATACTTTGCCTGTTAATGGTGCTGTTAGCCTGTCCAAATTTAGCAATGAATTCTTCAGATGTGGATTCCTTGTTCTCAATGGTGCTGCAAAGGTATTTGAAATTGACTACTTGTTCCATTCTGTTGTCGCCACATACGATGTTCATGGGCGAGCCGCTATTTTTTATGTTTTAGAAATATTCTAATAGAAGTTTTCATATTTCAAGTATGCTCAGATCGCAAATGTGCTGAAATTGCATATGCACAATACTAGTGGGACGATAGGTTGATATAGCTAGGATATGTTTTACGAATGAAAGATGACAGAAAGTAAGTCGTCCTCGAATGAGGTGAGAAAAGGTCCTTAGAAAGGATCTAAAGGGGACTGAGACTTCTTGGGAGGATATAAAGAGAGAATCTTTAAACAGATTGGGATGGAGGAGGAGTGTGCTCCGATGCGTTTCCCTCAGGCGGCTTTGTGCTGCAGTGAGTGGTTAATTGTGGAAGAATAGGAAGATAAGTCTACAAACCAAGATTAGAATATTTGAAGCTACAGTGATGAGAGTGGTCAAATATGGCTCTTAAGTATGGTCGCTTCGAAAAGCGGATGAAGATGTGCTAGATGTTTTTCCAGAGAAATCGCCTACGGATTGTTCTGGGGACCCGGCTGACTGACCATATTTCAAGCAGTAGGCTGTGCGAAAAGTGTTGTTCTATCCCGCTTTCTAGGGCTTTAATGAGAGAAAGGTTGAGATCGCTAGGACACGACCTGCGGATAAAGGATGACAGATTGTCCTTTTCAGCCAACCGTCTAGGGCTAAACGGAAAGCTGGCCGTCCACGGTTGGGTGGGAGGATGTCATAAAGAAAGATTTAAATAAAATGGGAACTTCCTGGGAAGGTGTAAAGAGGGAGGCTTTGAATAAATTGTGATGAAGGAGGAGCGAGCGTAGGTGTGTTGACCTCAGGCGGCTTGGTGCTGCGGTGAGTTGTTAGTAGTAGTAGTAGTAAAGCATTCTGGGAAAGATTAGGTACCTGAAACTACCTATATTGAAAATCATTTATGACATTAAATAAATTTAGGGAAAGAATAACATAACAGAAAACGCTTACATTTAATAAAATAATCTATAATTTTTATTCCAAAAAATTTGGACTAGATACACTGAAGGGGATTTTGTCTCCCTCTTACAATTTGTTGAGACTGTCGGATATTTTTCACTTGGTGGTCAATATTATCTGACAAATGTATTCCTTAAGCTGGGGCCTCTGGAATTTTGGGTTTTTAGGCTAGCTCATTATCCGGATTTTTTTGATACCCTTAATAGAAGGCGGTTTTTCGCTCCGGAAAAGTATGAGGAATAAATCCTCGTCAATAACTATTTCCTTCTATAGGTAGAAAAGTTGCACTTGTATGCTAAGATACACCAATAAATTTTGAAACAGTCAGCGTCATCTATAAAAAAATAAATAAATAAGGAATGTCAGTAAGAATATGTTACCGTGAATTTCTGCAAATCGGTGAATGTCCGAAATACCTTTTTTTTCTCCTTTGATTTAGTCAGTGTTGCCAGTCAGTTTTTTCAATTTAATGCAAGGTTTGATGATGACAGGTTTACACAAATTACAACTAATCTATATAACTAAGTCGCTCGAAAAGGATAAAAAAATGCATTGCTTGTGTTATAGTTAAGTTTCAAAGAGTAGGTAATCTAAACTTCCGACGAATTTGCTTTGAATGTGGCCGGTTGATAAACGTGTGGTGTATGCAAAGAATGTAACTTATTAGAGCGAAAACTGGCGCTAGCTTCGGCAAAAAAATACCAACGCTATCTAGAATTTTACGAGTTTAGCGTTTTTTGGCATTTTGTTAGAACAATAATAAAGCAAAGTCAGTCTAACTACTGTAACAGGCAAAACTTACTGTAGTAATAAGTAATATAATCTCAGTTGCTGAGGAAACATAATTAAAGAAGCTTGAAAAAAAATTTTTAATAGATACCAAAGGCTAAATGGTGTTGGAATTTTCTAATAACACTAGTGCTAGTTTCCGGTCCTAAAAGTTACCTATACTCTTTAGTGAATGCATGAGATTGAAAAGGGTTGTCCGTCCAAGATTAAAACGTATTCTCTACAAAACCAACTTAGTTTAGTTTCTGTTGATATGATATCTGTTTATCATTCCACCTATTATGTCGACTATTGAAATCTACGAAAATTAATAGATATTTCCTTTTATTTAAAACACGATATGTACAATTCCATTCGATAGAGCCCAGTAACTTCAAGTCTCAATAGGAACATGGTGTCAGCAGATCTGTAAAGCAGGAGGAAACTAGGAAAATAAAGAGAGAAGTTAAACAGTCTGTTTAATAAAAAGAAAAGAGGAAAAAGAATGTTTTTGTTTATAAATAAACCTAACGATGGTTATTCATAAACAAATGTATGAATGTAAAGGACAAAAATATTGAAAATAAAAGGCTGCGTTTTTTATCTTAATTTTTACATATATTATTTGAAAGGGCTTAGAAATTGCAACTTTTCAAACTCAAATATGCATCTTAGATTTGAGATAGCAAAGATTATTATAGGTAAATATCCGAAGAAAAATTGCTCTTGATAATACTTCTGTCTTTTACTTCTTTTCCGGATTTATTTGTTCTTTGTTTTTTTTTCTTAAATTATACAATCAACGGTAATAAAATAACCATAAATAATTGTGAGCCAGAAACTAATTACCTTCTCGCAATGGTTAAAATGATGCTACAGAAAAATCTGTCAAATACTCTATAACTGGTTTGTCAGTTATACTGAAATTACAATAAATAACCGAGTCAAACTCAAAACGAGCAGAAACATAAGTATGGCTGACACCCCCTGGTAGTCTGGAATATCGTCCAGAATTCCTCATTTTCCCCCGTTTTGTTCTTTTGATTATCATTTTGCAAATATTTTAAAACTATATATTCTACTGTTATAGTCTCAGTGTGAATTGAGATGCAAATCTATCATTGTCTGAAAAAATTTCAAAATTTGTATCAAATTTCATTGACTAATTCCATCCAATTCACTAGATCTCTTGCCTTCTTTTTCTCTGTGATTTTCTACTGTTATACTATATATTCTACTGTTATATTCTACTATATTCTACTATATATTCTTCTGTTCTACTTATGAACAGGCAACAAATTTAATCTTAAAAGAAAAAAGTAATCGAAAGGATATAAGAAAGGCAACAAAGAGAGAAAATCAGAGACATTTTTATATTGATGATCCGATCTTTTTTTTAGGGAGAAGGGGGGGGGGGGGGTCAAGGAAGCTTACCTGGCTCTTGTTTTTCTATAACAAAATGTTGACCAAATATGCAAATGATCTGCAATTATGCAAAGATATTCATATTTACCATTTTCATATCAATGTTAATAACTCTTTGCTGTAAAAACTTGTCATCGCAAGGCTCTAACCAAAGCCGTCCCATGTACTATTTAGACAACCCTATCGTAGCATTTCTTGCACGATATCTCGTCATAACTTAAAGCTCCGCCGACGGATTTCAGGCTCCACCGACAAACCTTGCTAACAAAACTTGTTTTTTAATGCAACTTTGTCTCTCATAACTAAATGACTTTTGAAGCCAATTCCCATTATCGATATGAAGATCCCAGGGTCCCCACGCATATTTTTTTTTTTTTTTTTTTGGTGGGGGGGCTATCCTGTAAGTTTTTCTGGATGAGGGAAAAACAGCGTTTTTGCTTATAAAATCTCACATTTTTCGAGTGTTGATTATCTTTTAAAGGTCCTTTTTTTTGTTATTTGTGGCTTGTTAGACAAAAAAAAAAAAAAAAAAAAAAAAAAAAAAGCTCAGTTAAACGGATGCCCATAAGAATCCATAGACAATTCCTCTAGAAAATACCTAATAAATCCTCCTCCGCCTTTCAAAAAGCCCACGTTTCAAAACCATACTTGACCACCATCATCACTATAGCTTCCAATATTCTAATCTTGGATCGCAGACTTTATCTTTCTATTCTTCCAAACCTTTTTCCACTCTAAAAAAGACACTCTGTGCCTTGACCATTTTATTTTTAAAATCTTCGCTGCATCCACCGTCTTTACTAATAATATTACCAACAGAAGTGAAGCTATCCTTTTGATTGATCTTTTCATTACTCAACATCACCGTTACCTCTTAACATACATTTTCATACCTAATCTTGTACTGTGAACACTCAAAACCTCCAAAAAATATTTTAGTTTGCTAACCTTTTCCTCATGGGCACTCAAATCATCAGCATAACCTAAGTCTAGGGAGAGGTTTACTATCCCATTTGATTCCAAGATCTCCCATAGCCTTTGCCGTCTTCCTTAGATCAAAATCCATTGACTTAATACATGCAAATGGGGATAGAATGCAACTCAGATTAACTCCCATTTCAATACAAAACCAGCTACTAACCTTATTTCCTACCTTAACCCCAGCAATGTAACAAGCACTAATAACTTTAGTGTATATATCTGGTATACCATACAAGGATAGGACCTTCGCTGAAGTTCTTCTATCAACTGAAAGAAAAGCTTGCTCATAGTCGATAAAGCTAAAGACTAAGGGAGCCTGATGACTCTGGCACTTCTCAATTTTTAATCAAAGTGGAAAAATTTGGTCGACGCATCCTCTCCCCTCCCTAAAACCACACTGTTCTTCACTTAAAACTTTGTCTACAGCATCTCTCAGTCTAAAAGCATCATCATATTATGTATTTGCTACCTACAGAAACCAGGCTAATGCCTCCATAATTACCACATTCACTCTTATCATCTTTTTTTTTGTACGTAGGTTTAATTAGAGTTTTCCTAAATCGCTGGGCACTTCCCCTTTTTCAAAAATCATATTCATAATCTTTAGTAACTTATTTCTAACCTCAAAGCCACCATATTTAAAAAAAACTCATTTACCACATCATCAGCACCTGGAGCCTTATTATTTATAGTCCTTTAAGGACTGTCTCTAATTCTTCCCCGCAAAATAACTCTTACTTCACTTCCAAATTGTCACAAACTTTTTCATTCTTGTCTTTATCTTTTCCTGTAAATTTATCACGGTTTATTGTGTTCTCAGAATGGTCAACCTTATCTCTACTTTACTACCTTACCTCTTTAACTCTTTCTTATCGCTAATTGAGGCCCCTAACCTGTCTTGTACTGGGACCTGTCTACATTCTAGATTCTAATGACTATTCTCCCTCGATTTTTTAACCTACCAATATTAACAATGTGCTTTTCCATCGTCTCTATTTAACTTAGCTCAGTTTACATGTCTATATAAATATTACATGTCTATATTCATACATGACTACTAACATGTAAAGAATGAAATTCTTAAAGAAAAATGTTTCAAGGGATTTCAAAAAGGGAGGAAAACTAGAGAGGCTTTAATGCAGTTTTATCCAGTCGTTTGTTCCATGTCATAAAGCTTAGCGTGATACAAAAGATAAAACATTGCAAAACTCGAATAAAAACTCTAGAGTTCAACTGCAGTGAAATACCTTATGATATTTTTCGCGTGAAATAAAGCACGATTTCTTTCCTTGTTTATTTTAATGTTTATTTCCTTATATATACATATATATATATATATATATATATATATATATATATATATATATATATATATATATATATATATATATATATATATATATATATATATATATATATATATATATATATATATATATATATATATATATATATATATATATATATATATATATATACATTATGATCAGAAATGTTTCCCATGAACAGAATGCTGGGAATTTCTGTATTTTCCAGCTGAACGGATACATTTTTTGTTTTTTATTATCAATATTTTTTCCAGGAGTGATTGTATTTATCTAGTTGCCACTTTGAAAAAGATTTAATTTTTTACAGTTATTAAGTATAAAGGTGTTAAATATACTGGGCTTTGGTAGGTATTCAAAATTAAATTAAAAATATTGAATTTAAAATTTTTATTTGATTTTCTTAATCTTAGTTTTTAATGTTTCCCTTTCAGCAAACTACTTTGATGCTTCGTTACTTTTTATAAACACTGAGTCTAAAGGCATTAAATATTTTGGTGTTTGATAACCAAGTTCAAAACTGTCGATATCTTTAAAAAATATCCGTCCAACGCTTCGGTATTGCTCAACAAAACTAAATGCTGGGAGTTTTATATCTTAGTTTTTTGTAAGTAGGCTATTGTTTTGCGTATCTTTTTCATTTTAATATACTTTTTAATTTAATTAACATACTTTTTGCCATTGCCTTTAGAAAATTGTTTGTCTCTAAGCTTAATTAAAATACAAAAAAACAAGTTTTTACAACTGAAAGTAAGGAGCAGCATTAAAATTTAAAACGAATAGAAATTTTTACGTATATGAAGGGAGTTGCCTCCCTGCTCAACACCTCAATAATTTCTGATTGTTTTCCAAGTCATAGCCAGACCTAGCCAAGATATAATTTGAGGTACTGGTTTCTTAAATCCCTGGTCAATTGTTTTTTAAAATGTGTAAATCAATAATTATACGTTGATTAGTACCGTCCTACGTTTAAATTTGTAATTTCAATTTTGGATAAAATTTGAATATACATAAAAAATTAGGATGAATAGTAATGCTGGTGAAAAGTCTTTGTTATTACTACTACTACTGCTAAACTATTACTACTACTACTATTGCTGCTACTACTATAATATTACTACTAAAGAATTTTGGTTGGATGAAAAGGAGTATTATTGTTTGTATGGATGGAAATTCTGTGAGCCTTGATTTTCTACACAACTGAAGCCATCACAACCTCTACAATAGGATTTTCTTATCGATAAATATATTACATATATTTAAAAAAAAAAAAAAAAAAACATTGAAGTACTTCATATAAATAGAAAAAGAAAAATATTACCATTTCAAATTGCTGAAAACTAAGTTCCTAGCATTATTTGCCACCCCAAGGAAATTTCGTGGCGGGGCTGATGATGACCTTCCTTGCCTTTTCCACCTCTATGCTGGTAGATATGGGAATGTAACATAGTAGCTGTACAGAGAAACATTCTAATTAATTCCTACTCCCCTTCCTCTTTCAATATTTATCTGAAGCCTCATGAAGAGAAAGCAGTTTGTCCATTAAAATGCACTTTTGTAGGAATCTACCCTACCACCACCTAAACAATGACTCACTACTCCCTCAATATAGCTGATACGCAATTACAGATCACCAAACGTAGCCTAATTTCGTTACAAATAAAGCGAATCAACTGGTTGAATCCAGCACTACCACCGTGTGGCATTACTTCATTTGCAACTGGGAAGCCTAAAATATAGTTATTCATACTTTTAAATCGATTAGCTTCTCAGGATTTGAAATTGATTGCAAATTTCTCCTCTTCGGGGTAAAGTCGTAGTTTGGTGCCCTAAACCGCCTAAACTGTCACCCAACCACCACTGCTATTTTGGCGTCTGCCCCCCCCCCCCTGGAAAATTTTCTGCCGGCGCCCTTGGTATACATACATATATATATATATATATATATATATATATATATATATATATATATATATATATATATATATATATATATATATATATATATATATATCCCGTTCCTAAATCCTATAAGTGAGTAATAATTGTGTAGGTATTTATGTATGTATTTATTTATTTTTTCTCCAAAACTGCTCCATATTTTTTTTCGGTAAAATTGGTACCCTGAGATATTCTGACCTAAAGAAAAACAATCTAGATAGGTCAGAAGTTTGAGAAAATTCGTGAGTAAGAGCCTTAATTTGGAAAAAAATATTTATTTGAGTAACGTCATTTTATATACACCAGTATTGCAATGATGTTGTCACACTCGTCACAATTGTGGGGATAAATTTTAAGGTTTTCATGCATGGAAAAGTTTTCATTAAATATCTTTAAAAGGAAAAAAACCGGTAATTGTAGACATAGACATAATTGTAAGACATATATATATATACATATATATATATATATATATATATATATATATATATATATATATATATATATATATATATATATATATAATATATATATATATATATATATATATATATATATATATATATATATATGTATATATATATGTATATATATATATATATATATATATATATATATATATATATATATATATATATATATATATATATATATATATATATATATATATATATATATATTGAAAAGGGATTACAACAATTCAAAAAGCTCAAAAAAGAATATATATATATATATATATATATATATATATATATATATATATATATATATATATATATATATATATATATATATAGATATATATATATATATATATATATATATATATATATATATATATATATATATATATATATATATATATATACATATATATATATATATATATATATATATATATATATATATATATATATATATATATATATATATATACATATATATTGACAAGGGATTAAAACAATTCAAAAAGCTCAAAGAAGAAAACCGAAAGTTTGAAGCTTAGTAGAAATTGTTGTTAGAAAATCCGACTTGATTCAATAATCAAATATCTTTGAAAAGACACAGTATAAAAAAAGACATATCCGTCATAAAAAACTTATCTTCCGGTAGACCCAAAAAACGAAAATTTGCAAGTGATATAAATAATAATTCGTTGAAAGAAAAAGAAGTTTTTGTCCCACCAACTAAACAATTAACAAATCGACAACCTGGACCATCATGTAATGCTAGACCAATAAGGGCAGCTAAAGCAAAGGGCATTGGCTTTAAATTCACAATGGGTGAAAATCACCAACCTGGACCATCAAATAACACAAGACCCAAAAAAACAAATTTACAAGTGTCATAAATAATAATTCGTTGAAAGAAAAAGGAGTTTTTGTCCCACCGACTGAACAATTAACAAATCTACAATCTGGACCATCATGTAATACTAGACCAATAAGGGCAACTAAAGCAAAGGGCATTGGCTTTAAATTCACAATGGGTGAAAATCACCAACCTGGACCATCAAATAACACAAGACCCAAAAAACAAAATTAATTGAGACGTGGGGTTGTTTCCACAGAGGGAAATTAAGAGGCTAGTGCAGCCAATTTTTCATGATGGCTGGCATCATCGAATATGCCAGAAACTGATTCTCTGCTCCTCTCATATGTAAATTCGTGAGAGCGAGAAAATTTGTATTTTTGATTGTGCTGAGCACTATCATTTTCTGCGAATCTTGGGGATTCAATTTTCAAAACAAAATGCGGATGCCATACGATAGAGACCATGTTGGTTCTACAGTAGAGACGTGTGGATGACGACAGATCCTGAGCCAAGTGGTGGAAGTACAGGCACTGGTGGAAGAAAGTGCTATATTTGTAAGGTTGGACCAGCGTGGTGCATGGGTGGTCATTTATCTTACAGGGGTGTTGGGGGTTCACCACTTGTTTCTTTTCTTTTCAGATAAATGACCTATTTTCTTTTCTGTAATTATATTTGCCTACAAGATAATTTTAGTCATCAGTTGAATTCTACTTACCAGGGGCTACAATGAAATAAAAGTCAACATGACCAAGCCACATTTCAAACAGTTCATGGTAATGAACTGTAAGCAAGGGGAGCGACCCAAATCAATAGTAACCGAAACTTAAGAAAAAAGAATTTTGGTAACAATTAATAGATCAAAGGAATTGGCTTTTTATGCTGATTCTAAATATAAGTTTTATTAATTTTACTGTCAAACAGTTCGTGGTGACGAACTGTAAGTAAGGAGCGACTCGGCCTAATAGTCAGCGAAACTCTAAAAGCCAGAATTTTGATAATAATAGATGCATCAAAGAATTTTCTTTTAATGCTGATTCTAAAAATGTAAAATGCATTTATTTTAATGTTACCATCAAAAGGTAGGACCCAGCGAAAATTTGCCCAGCTTTTGCAAAAAGGGTTGAATACCCCAAGAACTCAAGGAATCTTAATGGAAATCATACCATCAGATTCAGCTTATCAGAAAAACCTATTGTAGAGGTTTCAACCTCCCATCCGCAAATTGTGGATTTTTTTTTTTGCCAGAAAAAGATCACCAATGCATGTTTATTTGCTTGTTTGTTTGTTTTTTTCCCAGGGGTGATCGTATTGTACCAATGGTCTTAGAAAACCAGGAAAGGGTTCGTTCGAACTGAAATTAAAAGTTATAGTGCGCTTTATAAGTGACCCTAAAGATTAGAGGGCAAATAGACGCCCTCTCACACCCCCTTTTCTCATTTGATCAAAATTTTTAGATTTCCATTTTGTTTCTGCGTAGTTGAAAAGTCTTACTTTTAGTACACTTTTAGAACCACCTTTTCGGAAACCCCTATAGAGGAAACTTACCGTCTCTGGGCTTGAACAACAGGGAAAATATTTTGGCTCGAAAATCAATAAAAGTGGCTGAAGCCACGATATTCAGCATATACGGCATCTTTTTTTTCTCTCTCTTTCTCCTCAGATAGATTGGCACTGGAACATCATAGAGAGCTGTTTAATGGCTCATTTTAAAGGAAATTGATGTGGTTAAAAACCTTTTGTAATTACAAAATTAACTTTGAAAAAATAATCAATTTCTTATGAAAACTAAATTTTTCATGCACAAGATTGATCAATGACGTCATAATCGTAGGTTGTAGCCCATCGTCTCTTGCTATTCCAATTAAGTAAAATCAAACAGTTCGTGGTAACCAACTGTATATTAAGAGTGACTAGTTTTAATAGTAATCAAAACTCTAAAAACGGAAATTTTAATGTCAATAGATGCATCAAAAGAATTGGATTTTTATGCTGATTTTAAATATTTAAGTTTCGTCAAGTTTAGTTACCCATCAAAATTTACGAGCCTGGGAAAATTGTTACTATTTTCGAAAAAAAGGCTAAAACACCCCCCAAAAGTCATAGAATCTTAATGAAAATCACGCCATAATGTTTCAGCATATCGGAGAACCTAATTGTAGAGGTTTCAAGCTCCTATCTGCAAAAATGTGGAATTTGGTATTTTTTGCAAGAAGAAACATCACGGATGCATGTTTATGTGTTTGTTTTTTTCTTTTCCCCAGGGTTGATCGTATCGACCCAGTGGGTCCTATAATGTCGCGAGAGGGCTCATTAAAACGGAAATTTAAAGTTCCAGTGCCTTTTTTAATAAAAATAAAAAATAAAAATAGAATCACTTTTTACAAAAAAAACTGCATTTTTGATGTCTTTTCATGCTGCAGTATTTTCAAAGATATTTACTTTTTGAAACAATCAAAAAGTTCGTGATAACGAACTATATAGTAAGAGCGACTCGTCTCAATAGTAACCGAAACTTTTAAAAAAACGAAATTTTGATACCAATAGATGCATCAAAAGAATCGGATTTTTATGCTGATCATGTTAAAGATTGATCAATGATGTCATAACCGTAGGTTGTAGCCAGGTCGTCTCTTACTATACCAATTAAGAAAAAGCCATAGGTTTTTTCCTGTTTGTTATCCGGGTTGCAGCGGTAGCTAGCAACCTAGTAAGAGACGATCACGTCCAATGTAAAGAAATATAAAAACCCATAACTCCTAAAAAAAGAGTCAGATCAAAACAAAACGTACACCCTTAGAAATGCCTTGTCCGAAAACCCTGTATAGGAAACTTTCTGTCCCTTGGCTTCAACAGCAAGGGAAATATTTGGCTTGAAAACCAAGAAAAGTGGCAGCTACTACAACATTCTGCCTAAACGGGATATTTTTTTTTTTTTCCACAGATAGCTTGGCACTGGAACATCGGAGAGAGTTGTTCAATGGCTCATTTTAAAGGAAATTAATTGGGTTAAAAATCTTTTGTAACTAAAATAAATTATTTCTAAAAGAGAATAAATTTTCCTCTAAAAACTGCATTTTTGTTGTCTTTTCATACTGCAGTCTTTTCAAAGATATTTGATTTTTGTACATAAATCATAATCGTATACCAGAAGTAAGATTTGAACCCACGCCTCCGAAAGAGACTGGTGGCTAACACCAGCGCCTTTGAGCACTCGGCCACGCTGCCTCTCATAACTATATATGTGACCCGGTCTCATAACTATATATGTGAGTCCGGGTTGCGGCAGTAGCTAGCAACCTAGTAAGAGACGATCAGTCCAATGCCAAGAAATATAAGAACCCAAAACTCCTAAAAATAGAGTCAGATCATCGGGTTGCAGCGGTAGCTAGCAACCTAGTAAGAGACGATCACGTCCAATGTTTAAGAAATATAAAAATCCATAGTTCCTAAAAAAGGAGTCAGATCAAAACAAAAAGTACATCATTAGAATCGCCTTGTCCGATACCCCTGTATAGTAAACTTTCTGTCCCTTGGCTTGAACAGCAAGGGAAATATTTTGGCCTGAAAATCAAGAAAAGTGGCAGCTACTACAACATTCTGCCTAAACGGGATATTTTTTTTTTCTTTTCCACAGATAGCTTGGCACTGGAACATCGGAGAGAGTTGTTCAATGGCTCATTTTAAAGGAAATAATTGGGGTTAAAAAAATCATTTGTAACTAAAATAAATTATTTCTAAGAGAGAATAAATTTTTCAATTAAAAACTGCATTTTTGATGTCTTTTCATACTGCAGTCTTTCAACGATATTTGAATTTTGTACATAAATCATAATCGTATACCAGCGGTATCCGGGTTGCAGCGGTAGCTAGCAACCTAGTAAGAGACGATCACGTCCAATGTTAAGAAATATAAAAACCCATAGCTCCTAAAAAAGGAGTCAGATCAAAATAAAAAGTACACCATTAGAACCGCCTTGTCCGAAACCCCTGTATAGTAAACTTTCTGTTATTTGGCTTGAACAGCAAGGGAAATATATTGGCTTGAAAATCACGAAAAGTGGCAGCTACTACAACATTCTGCCTAAACGGCATATTTTTTTCTTTTTTTTTCTTTCTTCTTTTCCACAGATAACTTGGCACTGGAACATGTAGAGAGTTGTTCAATGGCTCATTTTAAAGGAAATTAATTGGGTTAAAAATCTTTTGTTACTAAAATTAATCATTTCTAAGAGAGAATAAATTTTTCAATTAAAAACTACATTTTTGATGTCTTTTCACATATTGCGGTCTTTTCAAAGATATTTGATTTTTGTACATGAATCATAACCGTATACCAGCGGTAAGATTTGTTACATAAAGGATCGATGTCCGTCAAGAGGATCTAATGTAGTACTAATTAATAGAAGTTTTATTTAGACTTTAAATAGATAAATGTGTAAAAATTGCCTCTGGCAGGATTTGAACCTGCAGTTCTATAATAAAGATTCCGGGTTGCAGCGGTAGCTAGCAACCTAGTAAGAGACGATCACGTCCAATTTTAAGAAATATAAAAACCCATAGCTCCTAAAAAAGGAGTCAGATCAAAACAAAAAATACACTATTAGAACCGCCTTGTGCGAAACCCCTGTATAGAAAACATTCTGTTCCTTGGCTTGAACAGCAAGGGAAATATATTGGTTTGAAAATGAGGAAAAGTGGCAGCTACTACAAAATTCTGCCTAAACGGCATATTTTTTTCCTTTTTTCCACATTACAGTAAGGAGCGAAGTCTATCTCATAGTAACTGATGCAACAGAGAAAAGAAAAAGAGGTATGTGGTGTATATGGCGTCATTATAATGATAAAATAACTCTTGGCTATACTAACTTGCATAGTCAAGTTAGTATAGCCATTAGAATACGTTTATCAAAATCTATTTATCCGTATATACACAGATTTGTGGAAAAATCAAATCAATGAATACCTTACTACAGCACAATGGATGAAAGTGTGCCTCATGATTCGACGTTTGCGAGTTCAAATCCGCCTGTAGTAAGGGATCAATATTAGACGATTGGCTTCTCCTTCTTTAAAAGAAGACATGTGGTAATTTATGTTTTTGTTCTACTGAATCCTGGAAAGAAGTGAAATGAACCGCTTGTACGTAGTTTACAAGTGCTGAAATTTCAGAATCGTTCACTTTTTTTATCTTTATTATCTTGTGTCTCAGTGCATACGGTGGGGGTGGAGGTACCCCAGGTTCCAGTGGGATAACCAGGAATTGGTTCTTGTAGTAGCATATCTCCGAAAATTTCTCGGCAATAATTGGCGGTTTATACCGTTCAGTCTTTTGCTAAGGTGGTTTTCGAAGGAAAGTATAACGGGGTATTCTGAAGTTTTGAACGTATATTCTTAAAGAGTTTTTAAAGTTGGTCTTAATTCAATATTTTTCGTCAGAGTCCAACCGTGTGTTATATTAGGCCCGTTTTCACCGTCCCATAGGTCAAGTTCAACACAGCGACCACCAGCCAAGAATGCACGTGCGTACATTTCTAATGAAGACACACCAAATACTTGCTTTCCCTTTAAATAAGTATTATGGGAAGAGTTTATGATATAGTTACTCAATGGCTTCGTCATATCATCCAATATTTGGTAGTTTTCTACTTTTATTGGTAGACATTCGTCGCTGGTCAAATAGCGTAAGAATTGTGTATCTGCAAACTTTGCTTCCATTGTCCATTGTTCCATTTTTACTAACTTAATGTAAAAATCGTAAAATTGTTCGTAGCTAAACCAATCCCTATCAATAAACTGTCCTGTTTCTTCATAAATGATGCCAGCTCTCTTTAGTGACAATAGAACAAGATCCAGATCTTCTCCCGTTGTAAATTCTTTAACTATGTTATTTACGGGTATTTTACCGAATAGATTCACATCTAAACTTAATTTTGAGTGAACCTTTTTAAGACCCATTTCAACGGATTGACGATGTGGAAGATGACTACGTGATGCCTTGAATAGCTCTTGACACCATTTTTTAGCAATTTCTTCATCTGTTGAGGTGAAGTTCATGAATTTTAAATCTCTCTGTTCATCGCTGTGTTTCATTAGCGTAATGATCCACTCTGGTGAGAAGCCATTCAAGCGTGACGCATGCAAGAAAAGTTTTAGTCAGATGAGCACTCTTGCCAAAAACATGAGAAACCCACACCGGGTGAAACCAGTCAGTCCAATCTATTTCTAACTGACTCTAATGAAACTGAGCTATCGAATCCAAACATCTCACCAGTATACATTTTGGATGAAATCCAGCCACAAAGAAGCTGACTAACCAGCTTGAGAAAATACCTCACAAAAATGAAGAGGACGCAGCAAATCAGATGAATGAAAAATCTTTTCAAAATGACGAGAAGTGATCTATATGCAACAATCTTAAGAACACTCTTGCCATACACATGAGAGCCCACATCAATGAAAAGTCATAGAAGTGCAACACATGTAATAAGAAATTTTCTCGAAATATTCATCTCATTCGCCTTGTGAGGATCCACACCGGTGAGAAGCCATTCAAGTGTGATGTATGCAAGCAAAGTTTTAGTCGCAAGTATAATCTTGCCATACACATGAGAACCCGAACCGGTGAAAAGCCATTTAATTCTGACTTACGCAAGCAAAGTTTTTACGCAAGTGTACTCTTACTATACACATGAGAACCCACACAAGTGAAAAGCCATATAAGTGTAATACATGTAATAAGAGTTTTTCCGATAATAGTAATCTCATTAGACATGTGAAAATCCACACTGGTAAGTAGCCATTCAAGTGTGACGTATACAAGCAAAGTTTTAATCAGAAAAATATTCTCACCCATCACTTGAGAACCCACATCGGTGAAAAGCCATTCAAAGTGTAAGGTACGCAAGTACAATTTTAGTCAAAAGAATACTCTTGCCCTACAAATGACAACCCACACCGGTGAAAATACATTCAAGTGTAAAATATGCAAGCGCAGTTTTAATGACAAGAGTTATCATGCGCTACACATTTGGTATAGACATGGCTGTGAATACAAAAAAAAATATTCAAGGGTGACCAATAATAAAGATTTAAAGTTTACTTCATAGTTTGAACAAGACATGCCAAGAAAGATGAGTTCATATCAACATTTGTCTTGCGATACATGAAAAATGTCCACTTATACTTGAAAGCATATTAAATTAAATTCATGGAAAAATTAATTAAATCTTTCAATTGCTGCCGCTTCGTGTACACAAGGGTCATTAGGTCATCTTTTGTTTTGTCATCTAGTTCTCCCTTAATCAGCTCAGGCATCTGCAAAGCTATGACCCTATCCAATTTGTTCCCATCCTGGAGATTTTTTGTTCTCAGCTCACTTTTTTGGTTTTTCTGTAATTTTTAACAGCTAGCCACATTCTTTAATTTGTCTCAATCACTGTTACTTTTTCAGCCTGTTTTCTTCTCAAAAATGCCTGTGTGACTAAAAAGCTACGACTATAGACTTGCAAACGTATAATCTTTGAGCGGATTCGACTGCACTTTCTTCGAGAGAGCTAACCATGAATGTGGCAATGGATTTTTATTGCAGCTTAATTTTGTCGAAGAGCTAGTACCTTAGCACGGCAAAATGTCCACGGACCCAAGTTTGGATGAAAATGGTCGTTTTTTAAGTGGACTGTAAAGGTTTTTTGACGATAACCTCACCAACTTTTTGAATAATAACACTACTTTCCACAAGAGATCCTTTTGCAATTTTTCCAATTGCACAATCTTTCCTGCACGACAAATACTTTCGCTGTCTGTCAAACTTGTATAAGTTTGCATCAGAAAACGTCTCTGAGATTAAGTAAAACAGTTTCACTTCTTTTACGCGGCTCAGCCTTCTGAAGACCTATAGCAAGCTGATAATCTCGATTTACAAACTGATCATAGGACATTCGGGAAGGGAATTTAGCTGCAGAAACACGCACTGTCTCAATAATACCAAATGTTCGTAGCTGCTGCACACATTTATGGGGATCAAAATTAAATGCCTCCTTACTATCGTTCGGTTTATGAATCTTATTTAATGTGGACAGGTGCTATTCATTCTCTTCATATAGTTCATAATAAATGGTACCATCAAAAAGTTCGTGGTAATGAACTGTATAGTAAGGGCGACCCGTCTCAAAAGTAACCGAAACTCTAAAAATCGGAATTTTGATATCAATAGATACATCAAAAGAACTGTATTTTAATGTTGATTTTAAATATTTATATTTCATTAAGTTTACTTATACCCTTCAAAAGTTCCGAGCCTGAGCAAAAAATAATTTGCCTTATTTTCGAAAAAAAGGGAAAAACACCCTAAAAGTCATAGAATCTTAATGAAAATCACACCATCAGATTCAGCGTATCAGAGAACTTTATTGTTGATTACATTAAAAGACGATCATTGGAATAAAAACTTATTGTATACATTGGACTTAGTTAGCTACTTGATCGTTTCAGGTTCGTCTCTTACTATTTCAAAGAAGAAAAGCCGTAGGCTTTTTCCTGTTTGTAATATAATATCCGGGTTGCAGCGGTAGCTAGCAACCTAGTAAGAGACGATCACGTCCAATGTTAAGAAATATAAAAACCCATAAACTCCTAACAAAAAAGTCAGATCAAAACAAAAGTACACCATTAGAACCGCCATGTCTGAAATCCCTGTATAGGAAACTTTCTGTTCCTTGGCTTGAACAGCAAGGGAACTATATTGGCTTGAAAATCAAGAAAAGTGGCAGCTACTACAACATTCTGCCTATACGGCATATTTTTTTCTTCTTTTTTCTTTTTTTTCTTTTCCACAGATAGCTTGGCACTAAGGAGGGAACAGCCCCTTTCATATACGGAATAATTTCTGTTAGCTTTAAGTTTTAATTTCGCTCCTTCCTTTCAGTAAAAAAAAACTTTTTTTTACTTAATTTATTTTAAGCTTCATTTAACTAAGTTTATTTATGTTAGGCTTGATAAAATTTATAATAAAGATCGAACTCTTCCCTATACTAACTTGCATAGGCAATTTCACTGTAGTTAAGATTACAGTATTTATATTATGACAATGCAAAAAAGTATGAGAAAAAAGTGCAAAACCCTGTAAACTGCAAAAATATTTAGAATGTTTGAGTAACAATTTCACTTTATGAAATCCGGGTTGCAGCCGTAGCTAGCAATCCGGGTTGCAGCGGTAGCTAGCAACCTAGTAAGAGACGATCACGTCCAATGTTAAGAAATATAAAAAACCCATAGTTCCTAACAAAGGAGTCAGATCAAAACAAAAAGTACACCATTAGAACCGCCTTGTCCGAAACCCCTGTATAGGAAACTTTCTGTCCCTTGGCTTGAACAGCGAGGGAAATATATTGGCTTGAAAATCAAGAAAAGTGGCAGCTACTACAACATTCTGCCTAAACGGGATATTTTTTTTCTTTTTTCTTTTGTATCCAGAGATAGCTTGGCACTGGAACATCGTAGAGGGTTGTTCAATAGCTCATTTTAAAGGAAATTAATTGGGTTAAAAATCTATAGTGACTAAAATAAATTATTTCTAAAAGAGAATAAATTTTTCCACCAAAAAACTGCATTTTTGATGTCTTTTCACACTGCAGTCTTTCAAACATAATCGTATACCAGCGGTACAATATTGATCAATGATGTCATAGTCGTTGGATGTAATTAGTACATAAAGGCTCGATCATCGAATTTAAGCTGAAACTAGATAATTTTTTAATATATTTTATTTTTCAGTTTAGAATCCCTAAAGTTATTATGTAAACTGCAAAATATTTATGATATCTGAGCAATAATTTTAATCTTTTTCATTCAAACTAACAAAATACTTGAAAATTTAAAAATTAGTTTTATTTTTTGTTAGGTTATGGGTACTCGATACGAATCTTAAGAAGTGTTAATTAGATAAGAATATTATTTCTTGTTTTGTAATCCGGGTTGCAGCGGTAGCTAGCAACCTAGTAAGAGACGATCACGTCCAATGTTTATAACAAGGAACGATGTCTTGCCTTTCCTATCTTGTATAGGTAACTTAACTACAGCATAGGCTTGTATATTTACATTTAAAGTCAATACATGAGAAATCCTCTCTCGCGGGGGAATCAAACCCTGGTAAACCGCGTGACAAGCGGGTATGCTTTCCATTGTACTATTGGAGACTTAGGAAAAATATAATACATATAAGATATGATAAAAAATTCGTTAGAAACACTAAAAAAATTATATAAGGAATCGGTCAGGCTAATTATAAATGGGAATTATGTAAGTTTCATCAGTTTCATGGCTGTAGAGATGGCTGAAACCTAGTAAAGAACAAACCATGGAACATTTCAATTCGCTGAAATTCGTCTCTTACTATTCAAACTAAGAAAAAGCCGTAGGATTTTTTCCTGTTCGTAATTTTAACGTATGGAGATATTACATTAAAAGACGATCATTGGAATAGTAAACAATTGCATACATTGGACCTAGTTAGCTACTTGACTTAGTTAATTGTTTGATCCGGGTTGCAGCGGTAGCTAGCAACCTAGTAAGAGACGATAACGTCCAATGCTAAGAAATATAAAAACCCCTAACTCCTAAAAAAAGAGTCAGATAAAAAAAAAAGGACACCATTAGAACCGCCTTGTCCGAAACCCCTGTATAGTAAAAATTTCTGTCCCTTGGCTTGAACAGCAAGGGAAATATATTGGCTTGAAAATCAAGAAAAGTGGCAGCTACTACAACATTCTGCCTAAACGGGATATTTTTTTTTCTTTGTTTCCAGAGATAGCTTGGCACTGGAATATCGTAGAGAGTTGTTCAATGGCTCATTTTAAAGGAAATTAATTGGGTTAAAAATTTATAGTAACTAAAATAAATTATTTCTAAAAGAGAATAAAATTTTTCCACCAAAAAAAACTGCATTTTTGATGTCTTTTCACACTGCAGTCTTTCAAACATTATCGTATACCAGCGCGTAAGATTTGAACCCACGCCTCCGAAGAGTAACACCAGTGCCTTGGACCACTCGGCCAGGCTGCCTCTCATAAATATCCGGGTTGCAGCGGTAGCTAGCAACCTAGTAAGAGACGATCACGTCCAATGTTAAGAAATATAAAAACCCATAGTTCCTAACAGAGGAGTCAGATCAAAACAAAAGTACACCATTAGAACCGCCTTGTCCGAAACCCCTGTATAGGAAACTTTCTGTCCCTTGGCTTGAACAGCAAGGGAAATATATTGGCTTGAAAATCAAGAAAAGTGGCAGCTACTACAACATTCTGCCTAAACGGGATATTTTTTTCTTTTTTTTTCTTTTGTATCCAGAGATAGCTTGGCACTAGAACATCGTAGAGAGTTGTTCAATGGCTCATTTTAAAGGAAATTAATTGGGTTAAAATTACAATAAGGAACGAACTGTAACCCATAGTAATTTACATTAAAAGACGATTATTGGAATAACCAATCATTGCCTACATTAGAGTTAGTTAGCTACTTGATTGTTTGAGGTTCGTCTCTTACTATTTCAAAGTAGAAAAAGCCGTAAGCTTTTTCCTGTTTGTAATCATATCCGGGTTTCAGCGGTAGCTAGCAACCTAGTAAGAGACGATCACGTCCAATGTTAAAATATAAAAACCCATAGTTCCTAACAGAGGAGTCAGAACAAAACAAAAGTACACCATTAGAACCGCCTTGTCCGAAACCCCTGTATAGGAAACTTTCTGTCCCTTGGCTTGAACAGCAAGGGAAATATATTGGCTTGAAAATCAAGAAAAGTGGCATCTACTACAACATTCTGCCTAAACGGGATATTTTTTCTTTTTTTTTCTCTTTTCTTTTGTATCCAGAGATAGCTTGGCACTGGAACATCGTAGAGGGTTGTTCAATAGCTCACTTTAAAGGAAATTAATTGGGTTAAAAATCTATAGTAACTAAAATAAATTATTTCTAAAAGAGAATAAATTTTTTCCACCAAAAACTGCATTTTCGATGTCTTTTCACACTGCAGTCTTTTCAAACATAATCGCATACCAGCGGTAAGATTTGAACCCACGCCTCCGAAGAGACTGGTGGCTAACACCAGTGCCTTGGACCACTCGGCCAGGCTGCCTCTCATAAATAAATATATATGTGAATTTGGGTTGCAGCAGTAGCTAGCAACTAGTAAGAGAGACGATCAGTCCAATGCTAAGAAATATAAAACCCAAAAACTCCTAAAAATAGAGTCAGATCAAAACAAAAGTATATCATTAGAACTACCTTGTCTGAAACCCTACTAGATAAATAATGAATGGCATCATAGTTTTATATTAGAGCTATGACGTGAATAGAAAAACACGAAAATATATTGTTGTTTCTGAAGACGTCATGAAATAATATCATTGCGCCATGACGTCAATAAAATCATTATGCCGTGACGTCATAATTACTACTTAAGAACGACAAAGATGTAAATTCTCTCATTCTTGATTAGATAATGGTTTAGATCGAAGCAAGCTATACGCAAGTTGAAAAAACAGTACTACACAAACAACAGAGATAGTAACTTGAAAAAAAAAGCAAAGGTATTCAACCGACCAGGCGTATCGAGAAGTAACAATTGAGAGAGCAAAACAAAACAGCAAGATGTGTTATCTCAATGATGAAGATTATAGACATGCAAAAATGGAGACAGCCAAAACAAAAGTTCAAGGAGAGTTATCACAATGATGAATTTACATTAAAGAACGATCACTCATGCATAGTAACTGATATATGGTGGTTCCAGGGGTAGTTACTTGTGGTTCGTCTCTTACTATTTCAAAGAAGAAAAAGCCGTAGGCTTTTTCCTGTTTTGTAATGATTTACATTAAAAGACGATCATTGGAATCCGGGTTGCAGCGGTAGCTAGCAACCTAGTAAGAGACGATCACGTCCAATGTTAAAAATATAAAAACCCATAGTTCCTAAACAGAGGAGTCAGATCAAAACAAAAAGTACACCATTAGAACCGCCTTGTCCGAACCCCTGTATAGGAAACTTTCTGTCTCTTGGCTTGAACATTATAACAAAGATCGAACTCTTCCCTATACTAACTTGCATACGCAACTTCACTATAGTTAAGATTACAGTATTTATATTATACATCATTATAAATTATAAAACGGTTCAAATGTTCGAAGATTATAGAGTTTTCCCACACCGGGAATCGAACCCGAGCCTGTTATTATAATAAAGAACGAACGCTTGCTCATAGTAACTGAAATATTAATTAAAAGTAGTATATCCGGGTTGCAGCGGTAGCTAGCAACCTAGTAAGAGACGATCACATCCAATGTTAAGAAAATATAAAAACCCATAGTTCCTAACAAAGGAGTCAGATCAAAACAAAAAGTACACCATTAGAACCGCCTTGTCCGAAAACCCCTGTATAGGAAACTTTCTGTCCCTTGGCTTGAACAGCAAGGGAAATATATTGGCTTGAAAATCAAGAAAATTGACTTTACCACGTTATTCTCCCCAAACGGGATATATTTTTTTCTCTTTTCTTTTTTTCTTTTCCAAAGATAGCTTGGCACTGGAACATCGTAGAGGGTTGTTCAATAGCTCATTTTAAAGGAAATTAATTGGGTTAAAAACCTTTTGTAACTAAAAATAAATTATTTTTAAAAGAGAATAAATTTTTCCACCAAAAACTGCATTTTCGATGTCTTTTCACACTGCAGTCTTTCAAACATAATAGTATACCAGCGGTAAGATTTGAACCCACGCCTCCCGAAGAGACTGGTGGCTAACACCAGTGCCTTGGACCACTCGGCCACGCTGCGTCTCATAAATAAATATATATGTGAATTTGGGTTGCAGCAGTAGCTAGCAACCTAGTAAGAGACGATCAGTCCAATGCTAAGAAATATAACAAAACTCCTAAAAATAGAGTCAGATCAAAAAACAAAAGTACATCATTAGAATTACCTTGTCTGAAACCCTACTAGATAAATAATGAATGTCATCATAGTTTTATATTAGAGCTATGACGTGAATAGAAAAACACGAAATTATATTGTTGTTTCTGAAGACGTCGTGAAATAATATCATTACGCTATGACGTCATCATGAAATAATAAAATCATTACGCCGTGACGTCATAATTACTATATAAGAAGCGTCAGAACTGTAAATGTTCTCATTCATAATTACATAATGTTTCAATCAAGCACAGCTGCTGCACGCAAGTTAAAAAAACAGTACTACACAAACAACAGAGATAGTATCTTGAAAAGAGAAAAGCAAAGGTATTCAACCGACCAGGCGTATCGAGAAGTAAAAATTGAGCATTCTAGACAAAAGATCAAGGAGCGTTATCACAATGATAAAGATTACAGAGAAGCAAGAATTGAGCAGCAGCCTAGACAAAAGAGCAAGATGTGTTATCACAATGATGATTTAAGATTATAGACATGGCAAAAATTGAGACAGCCAAACAAAAGTTCAAGGAGAGAGTATATCCACAATGATGAAGATTACCGCATCAAATATAAGAAAAAACCAGAAGCAAAGGTATTCAACCATCCAGGTGTATCGAGAAGTAAAAATTGAGACAGCCAAACAAAAGATCAAGGAGCGTTTACTGGGGTGACAAAATCTATAATGAAAAAATTAAATTCTCTGCGAGGTTGTACCGAAGAAAGAACGCATAAGGACAAAGGGAAAAATTACATTCAGAAATACAACAAGATGGCAAAAATGCAGGCTGATCTTTGTAAATTGAGAAACATTTTACGCATGTTTTATCGGATCACGAAAAGTATTCAAAATTACAGATTAAAATTCTCTTTGAAAGAGCGGATGCTGTTGAAAAGTCGGCTAGAAATTCTTTGGCAAAGCTTCATAGTAATATCCAAAAGAAATGTTTGTCAGTTTAACGAAAAGCTTCCAAGGTATGGATGGCAACTGCGGAACAGTTTTATAGATGCAATGGAAAATGTTCGACAACACAGTGAATATACGGAGGCGTACTTCTTAGAAAATTCGTATATTAATTTTGGAAGGAGCAATTGCAGTTTATGTAGCAGCAATAAAAATATATATACAAGCATACCTATCAACAGCGAAGGAAAAGCAATGTTTTTCAATTATGGCGAAAACGAGCCTTTAGGGTTATTAGTAAATGTGTTTTGTAAGACTAATGATTTAGAACAAATTCCTGGCAACACCGACTCAAGAAAAAAGCATTTCTAACTGTGTTTTAAACAGTTCTTTTAGTTACTACTGAATATTTGGCAAAAAATTCTCTGTGTATACATAAAGGATCGATCTGAAAATTAGTAAATAACAAACAACAGCATGTAATTGAATAGCTTAGTTGCCTGATTTTCTGTGGTTTTTTAATTTAAAACACGAGACAGAGTATAGTTGAAAACAAAGGTGGTAAAAAAAATTCCTTCGACCTGGATTTGAACCAGCGACATACGTCCGTTTGCCGTCCGACGACTCTACCACTGAGCTACCGAAGGCTTACACTATTATTTGACTAAATATTATATCATGTATATCCGGGTTGCAGCGGTAGCTAGCAACCTAGTAAGAGACGATCACGTCCAATGTTAAGATATATAAAAACCCATAACTCCTAAGAAAAACGTCAGATCAAATTAAAAAGTACTCCATTAGAACTTCCCTGTCTGAAACCCCTGTATAGGAAATTTTCTGTCACTTGGATTGAACAACAATGGAAATATATTGGCTCGAAAATCATGAAAATTGACTTTCCACAAACGACATATTTTTTTCTTTCTCTTTTTTTTCTTTTCCACCGATAGCTTGGCACTGGGATCATCGTAGAGAGTTGTTCAATGGCTCATTTTAAAGGAAATTAATTGGGTTAAATTATAAGAGACGATCACGTCCAATGTTAAGAAATATAAAACCCCCTAACTCCTAAAAAAAAAGAGTCAAATCAAAACAAAAAGTACACCATTAAAACCGCCTTGTTTGAAACCCCAATGAAGGAAACTTACCGCCCTTTGGCTTGAATATACAAAGAAAATATATTGGCTTGAAACTCAAGAAAATTGACTTTAACCACGTTATTCTCCACAAACGGGATATTTTTTTTTTTCTTTCCGCTTTTTCTTTCTTCTCAGCTAGCTGGGCACTGGAAAATCATAGAGAGCTGTATAATAGCTCATTTTAAAGGAAATTGCTACATCTAGTGCCTTTTTTAGTTAAAAATAAAATGGTTTTTATAGTAAATCAATTTTGTCAAAAAAATTGCATTTTTGATTTATTTTCATACTGCAGTCTTTTCAAAGATATTTGAATTTGAAAGCAATCAAACAGTTAATTGTAATGACCTCAATGAACTCTATAGTAATCCGGGTTGCAGCGGTAGCTAGCAACCTAGTAAGAGACGATCACGTCCAATGTTAAGAAATATAAAAAACTATAGTTCCTAAAAAAAGGAGTCAGATCAAAACAAAAAGTACACCATTAGAACCGCCTTGTCGGAAAACCCCTGTATAGGAAACTTTCAGTCCCTTGGCTTGAACAGCAAGGGAAATATATTGGGTTAAAAATCTTTTGGAACTAAAATAAATTATTTATAAGGAGTATAATAAAGAACAATCCGGGTTGCAGCGGTAGCTAGCAACCTAGTACAGAGACGATCACCTCCAATGTTAAGAAATATAAAAACCCGTAGCTCCTAAAAAAAGAGTCAGATCAAAACAAAAGTACACCATTAGAACCGCCTTGTACAAATCCTCCATAAAGGAAACTTACCGCCATTTGGCTTGAATAACAAAGAAAATATATTGGCTTGAAAATCAAGAAAATAGGACTTTTACCACGTTATTCTCCCCAAACGGGATATTTTTTTTCTTTTTTTCATTTTTTTTTTTCTTTTGTATCCAGAGATAGCTTGGCACTGGAACATCGTAGAGGGTTGTTCAATAGCTCATTTTAAAGGAAATTAATTGGGTTAAAAATCTATAGTAACTAAATAAATTATTTTTTAAAAGAGAATAAATTTTTTCAATAAAAACTGTATTTTTGATGCAGTGACGTCATAATTACTATATAAGAAACGTCAAAACTGCAAAAGGTCTCATTCATGAATACATAATGGTTAGATCAAAGCAAGCTGCACGCAAGTTAAAAAAATCAGTACTAAAAAAATCAAGAAAAGTGGCAGCTACTGCAACATTCTGCCTAAACGGGATATTTTTTTTCTCTTTCTTTGTTTCCAGTATAATTATAATAAAGAACGAATAATTTTCCGATTATCCACTAATAACCATATAGAACGAATATTTTACCGATTATCCACTAATAACCATATATGACGTAATAAGTGACATGACGTAATATCTAGAACCTATTGTGTACTAATAATAGTACACAATAGGGTTATGACTTAATGAGCAACGTGACGTAAAAATTGAAAAAATTAATTTTTATTTTATTTTCGTTTTTTAGTTTCAGAATCGCTAATACAATAAAGAACGACACCTAGCTATGTTAACTGAAACATAAATAAAAATTATTTTAATTTCCATTTATAATTAAGAACGAGCTCTTGCCTATACTAAATTTTTTATATGCCACTTAATTATAGTATAGGTTTTACATTAAAAGACTATCACTGGAATAAAAAACAATTGCATGCATTGGAATTAGTTAGCTACTTGATTGTTTGAGGTTCGTCTCTTACTATTTCAAAGAAGAAAAAACCGTAGGCTTTTTCCTGTTTGTAAAATTATACATAAGGATCGATACTTTAAATTGGAATTTTGTAAGTATCGTCGGTATCATGGGTTTTTTAATAAAGAAAGACCTTTTGCCTATACTAAATTTTATACGCCACTTAATTATAGTATAGGTTAGTATTATAATAAAGAACGACCTCTTGCCTATACTAAATTTTTATACGCCACTTAATTATAGTATAGGTTAGTAATCCGGGTTGCAGCGGTAGCTAGCAACCTAGTAAGAGACGATCACGTCCAATGTTAAGAATATAAAAACCCATAGTTTCCTAAAAAAGGAGTCAGATCAAAACAAAAAGTACACCATTAGAACCGCCTTGTCCGAAACCCCTGTATAGGAAAACTTTCTGTCCCTTGGCTTGAACAGAAAGGGAAATATATTGGCTTGAAATCAAGAAAAGTGGCAGCTACTACAACATTCTTCCTAAACGGGATATTTTTTCTTTTTTTTTTTCTTTGTTTCCAGAGATAGCTTGGCACTGGAACATCGTAGAGGGTTGTTCAATAGCTCATTTTAAAGGAAATTAATTGGGTTGAGTTAAAACCTTTTGTAACTAAATAAATTATTTCTAAAAGAGAATAAATTTTTCCACCAAAAAACTGCATTTTCGATGTCTTTTCACACTGCAGTCTTTCAAACATAATCGTTTACCAGCGGTAAAATTTGAACCCACGCCTCCAAAGAGACTGGGTGGCTAACACCAGTGCCTTGGACCACTCGGCCAGGTTGCCTCTCATAAATAATATATATGTGAAATCCGGGTTGCAGCAGTAGCTAGCAATCTAGTAAGAGACGATCAGTCCAATGCTAAGAAATATAACAAAACTTCCTAAAAATAGAGTCAGATCAAAACAAAAAGTACATCATTAGAATTACCTTGTCTGAAACCCTACTAGATAAATATTGAATGTCGTCATAGTTTTTTTCGGGTTGCAGCGGTAGCTAGCAACCTAGTAATTACAGTAAAGAACGATCTCTTGCCAATAGTAACTGATATACGGTGGCTCCAGGGGTATCCGGGTTTTATATTAGAGCTATGACATGAATAGAAAAACACGAAATTATATTGTTGTTTCTGAAGATCCGGGTTGCAGCGGTAGCTAGCAACCTAGTAAGAGACGATCACGTCCAATCTTAAGAAATATAAAAACCCCTAACTCCTAAGAATTATAATAAAGAACGACCTCTTACCTTTATTAATTTATATTAAAGTTATTATATTTAGCTAAGAGGTAGGCCCTAAAACTGAGTTGTTTTTTGAAATTTTAATTTAATATAATAAAGAACGACCTCTTTCCTATACTAATTTTATACGCCACTTAATTAAAGTATAGGTTTGTAATTTCATAGATAGCTTGGCACTGCAACATCGTAGAGAGTTGTTTAATGGCTCATTTTAAAGGAAATTAATGGGGTTTAAAATGTTTTGTTATTATAAATTTTTTTTTTTTTAAATAGAATCATTTTTCTTACAAAACTACAAAAGAAGATCTTTACAATAACAAACCATTACATACATTGGACTTAGTTAGCTACTTGGTTGTTTGAGGTTCGTCTCTTACTATTTCAAAGAAGAATAAGCCGTAGGCTTTTTCCTGTTTGTAATTATTCAGATTGCAGCGGTAGCTAGCAACTAGTAAGAGACGATCACGTCCCATGTTAAGAAATATAAAAACCCATAGCTCCTAAAAAGGAGTCAGATCAAAACAAAAAGTACACAATTAGAACACGCCTCACTCGAAACCACTGCATAGGAAACTTTTCTGTCCCTTGGCTTGAACAGCAAGGGAAATATATTGGCTTGAAAATCAAGAAAAGTGGCAGCTACTACAACATTCTGCCTAAACGGTATATTTTTTTCTTTTTTTCTTAGTCTTTTTTTCCTTCCCCCACAGATAGCTTGGTACTATAACATCATAGAGAGTTGTTCAATGGCTCATTTTAAAGGAAATTAAGTGGGTTAAAAAATCTTTCGTAACTAATTTACAGTAAAGAACGATCGCTCATGCATAGTAACTGATATATGGTGGTTCCAGGGGTAGTTACTTGTGGTTCGTCTCTTACTATTTCAAAGAAGAAAAAGCCGTAGGCTTTTTCCTGTTTGTAATGATATAGCATAAACAAATTCCAAGTTGTAAACTGACGTCATCCTGGTTGTCCGGGTTGCAGCGGTAGCTAGCAAACCTAGTAAGAGGACGATCACGTCCAATGTTAAGAAATATAAAAAAACCCATAGTTCCTAACAAAGGAGTCAGATCAAAACAAAAAAGTACACCATTAGAACCGCCTTGTCCGAAACCCCTGTATAGGAAACTTTCTGTCCCTTGGCTTGACAGAAAGGGAAATATATTGGCTTGAAAATCAAGCAAATTGACTTTTACCACGTTATTCTCCCCAAACGGGATATTTTTTTCTTTTTTCTTTGTTTCCAGAGATAGCTTGGCACTGGAACATCGTAGAGGGTTGTTCAATAGCTCATTTTAAGGAAATTAATTGGGTGTTAAAAACCTTTTGTAACTAAAATAAATTATTCTAAAAGAGAATAAATTTTTCCAATAAAAACTGTATTTTTGATGCAGTGACGTCATAATTACTATATAAGAATCACAATAAGAGACGATCACGTCCAATGCTAACATAACAATAAAAGAACGAACTCTAATTAAATTTTGTTAGAGCTATGATGTGGAATAGACAAACACGAAATTATATTGTTGTTCTGAAGACGTCATGAAATAATATCATTGCGCTATGACGTCAATAAAAATCATTACCTTGTGACGTCATAATTACTATATAAGAAGCTTCAGAACTGTAAAAGTTCACATTCATAATTACATAATGGTTTCAATCAAGCAAGCTGCACGGATATTGAAAAAACACAGTACTACACAAACAACAGAGATAGTATCTTGAAAAGAAAAAAACAAAGGTATTCAACCGACCAGGCATATCGAGAAGTAATCAAACAAAACAGCAAGATGTGTTATCACAATGATGAAGATTATAGACATGCAAAAATTCAGACAGCCAAACAAAAGATCAAGGAGAGGTTATCACAATGATGAAGATTACCGCATCAAATATAAGAAAAACCACCAAAAGCAAAGGTATTCAACCGTCCAGGTGTATCGAGAAGCAAAATTGAGACAGCCAAACAAAAGATCAAGGAGCGTTACTGGGGTGACAAAATCTATAATGAAAAATTAAATTCTCTGCGAGGTTGTACCGAAGAACGCATAAGGACAGAGGGAAAATTACATTCAGAAATATAAGAAGATGGCAAAAATGCAGGCTGATCTTCGTAAATTGAGAAACATTTTACGCATGTTTTATCGGAATTACAGTAAGGAACGAAGTCTATCTAATAGTACAACAGAGAAAAGAAAAAGAGGTATAGTGTATATGACGTCATTATAATGATAAAATAACTCTTGGCTATACTAACTGGCATAGTCAAGTTAGTATAGCCGTTTTTTACATAAAGGATCGATAACGTTTATGATAATTTAAAGTAAAGAATTATAATAAAGAACGACCTTTTGCCTATACTAAATTTTATACACCACTTAATTATAGTATAGGTTAGTAATTAACAGATAGCTAGGGACTGGAACATCGTAGAGAGTTGTACAATGGTTCAATTTTAAAGAAAATTAATGGGGTTTAAAAACCTTTTGGAATTTAAACAAATTATTTTATTACATTAAGAAATTTTAATTATATTCCTTAAGAAAAATCATCATAAATCATAATCTGTTAACAAATCATCTCTGTTAACAAAGGGAGCTCTAAACTTACCGCCTATTTCATGTTAAAGATTGATTACAGTAAAGAAGGATCTCTCTCCCATACTAACTGATATATGGTGGTTCCAGGTGTAGTTACATCCGGGTTGCAGCGGTAGCTAGCAACCTAGTAAGAGACGATCACGTTTAATGTTAAGAAATAAAAAAACCCATAGTTCCTAAAAAAGGAGTCAGATCATAACAAAAAGTTACAATAAAGAACGATATACCTAGCCCATGTTAACTGAAATATAAATAGGGATTATGTAATTTCCATGTACTTAAAGGACCGATACAGTTCATCATAGTTGGGGCCTATGCTAGTTTCATCGGATCTAGGTTGCAGCGGTAGCAATATTAAAGAATAAACTGTTACCATAGTACCATTCTTGACTGATTTTTGTAGACTGATTTTTTTATGGTTCATTCATATTTTCTTCATTATTTTTAGCTAGGAGGTATCTAAAATGAGTTTCTTTTTAAAATTTTAATTTAAGATATATTCATTAAAATTCAATTATATTAAAAATTCTCTCCGACGGGGAATCGAACCCCAATCTCCTACGTGATAAACAATGATAATCGCCACTTTGCTATCGGAGACTTTTTAATATATAAGTTACATGTATGTCATGATGTTTAATTTTTGTTAATACATCTGGGTAGCAGCGTTAACTAGCAACTTAGTACGAGACGATAACATCCCATAGTGAAAAATAAAATAGCACATAAATCCTTAAATTAGATTCAGATGAAAAAACGAAGCACACTATTTGAACCGCCTTTTCCCAAACTCCTATATAAGAAAATTGCTGTTTCTTAGCTTGAATTACATTAAAGCACGAACTGTAGCCCCTAGTAACTGAAATAATTTACGGGTTGCAGCGGTTAGCTTGCAACCTAGTAAGAGAAAGAGATCACGCCCCATAGTATAAACTAAAGTAACCTATAACTCTTGAAAATAGAGTCAGATTAAAACAAGAAGTACACTATTAAAACCGCCTTGTCCAAAACTTCTATATAGCAACTTACGTACGTTCACATCGTCGTGCTTGAACAACAGGGAAAATATATTGGCTTGTAAATCAAGAAAAGTGGCTGACACCATGATATTTTCCAAATAAGGCATCTTTTTTTCTTTCCGTTTTTTTCCTCCTCAGCTGGCTGGGGCACTGGAAAATCATAGAGATCATAATAAAGAACGAACTCCTTGCCTGTAATAGATTAGATCCGGGTTGCAGCGGTAGCTAGCAACCTAGTAAGAGACGATCACGTCCAATGTTAAGAAATATAAAAACCCATAGTTTTCCATAACAAAGGAGTCAGATCAAAACAAAAAGTACACCATTAGAACCGCCTTGTCCGAAACCCCTGCATAGTAAACTTTCTGTCCCTTGGCTTGAACAGCAAGGTTAATATATTGGCTTGAAAATTCAAGAAAAGTGGCAGCTACTACAACATTCTGTCTAAACGGGATATTTTTTTTTCTTTTGTATCCAGAGATACCTTGGCACTGGAACATCGTAGATAGTTGTTCAATGGCTCATTTTTTAAAGGAAATTCATTGGGTTAAAAATCTTTAGTAACTAAAATAAATTATTTCTAAAAGAGTTACATTAAAGGACGATCATTTGAATAACAGACCATTGCATACATTAGACTTGTTTACATTAAAGAACAAAACTTCCAGGCCCATTGTAGCTAAAATAAGATTATAATTAATGTTAAAGATTAATCATTGTTACAGTAAAGAACGATCTCTGGCCCATAGTAACTGATATAAGGTGGTTTACATTATTTCCGGGTGCAGTGGTAGCTAGCAACCTAGTAAGAGACGATCACGTCCAATGTTAAGAAAATATAAAAACCCATAGTTCCTAAAAAAAAGGAGTCAGATCAAAAACAATTATAATCCGGGTTGCAGCGGTAGCTAGCAACCTAGTAAGAGACGATCACTCCAATGTCAAGAAATATAAACCCCCCAACTCCTAAAAAAGAGGTCAGATCAAAACAAAAAGTACACCATTAGAACCGCCTTGTCCGAATCCTCTATAAAGGAAACTTACCTCCCTTTGGCTTGAATAACAAAGAAAAATATATTTGGCTTGAAAATCAAGAAAATTGACTTTTACCACGTTATTCTCCACAAAACGGGATTATTTTTTCTTTCCGCTTTTTCTTTCTGCTCAGCTAGCTGGGCACTGGAAATCATAGAGAGCTGTATAATAGCTCATTTTAAAAGGAAATTGCAACATCTAGTCACTTTTGTATTTAAAAATAAAATACTTTTTAAAGTAGAATCAATTTTTTTGTCAAAAAATTGCATTTTGATGTATTTTCATACTGCAGTCTTTTCAAAGATATTTGAATTTTGAAGCAATAAAAAACAGTCCATGTAATGAACTCTATAGTAATAATAGCTACTTGTCTCAATAGTAACCGAAACTCCTGGAACCAAAATTTCTTTTTTTGGCTTAATCGCTAAAATTATTATGTAAACTGCAAAATATTTATGATGCCTAATCAGTAATAGTAATTTTTTAATTTAACAAAAAAATACATGAAAATTCTAAAATTAGTTTTGCTTTTTGTCTCCTGGAAGAAATTTTTTTTTCATCTCAGTTCAAATTTATTATTGTATCCTGTAACCCGTAAAGTACATATCTCCATCTTATTGTCTCATAATTGCAATTATTTAGTTTTCAGTCCAGAATCACTAAACTTATTATTTAAAACTGCAAAAATATTTTATGGTTTTTTGTCCTAACAATAATACTAATTTTGTAATTCAAACAAGATAAATACCTGAAAATTTTAAAATTAGTTTTGTTTTATGCTAGTTTTAGATACTCGACACGGGATTTTGTGTGCTTAATAATTTAAATCTTGATTATAATAAGGAACGAACTGTAACCCATAGTATTATAATAAAGAACTAATATAAAGTTATTATAACCATTACATAAATGATCAATCATAAATGGTGTCATTTATCAAACAGCTCGTGGTAACGAGTTTCATAGTATTTTTCCGGGTTGCAGCGGTAGCTAGGCAACCTAGTAAGAGACGATCACGTTCCAATGTTAAGAAATATAAAAAACCCATAGTTCCTAAAAAAGGAGTCAGATAAAAAACAAAAAGTACACCATTAGAACCGCCTTGTCCGAAACCCCTGTATAGGGAAACTTTCTGTCCCTTGGCTTGAACAGAAAGGGAAATATATTGGCTTCGAAAATCAAGCAAATTGACTTTTACCACGTTATATCTCCCCAAACGGATATTTTTTTTTTTCTTTTTTTTGTATCCAGAGATAGCTTGGCACTGGAACATCGTAGAGGGTTGTTTCATAGCTCATTTTAAAGGAAATTAATTGGGTTAAAAAACCTTTTGTAACTAAAATAAATTATTTCTAAAAGAGAATAAATTTTCCAATAAAAACTGTATTTTTGATGCAGTGACGTCATAATTACTATATAAGAAACGTCAAAACTGTAAATGGTCTCATTCATGAATATCCGGGTTGCAGCGGTAGCTAGCAACCTAGTAAGAGACGATCACCTCCAATGTCAAGAAATATAAAAACCCCCCCCAACTCCTAAAAAAAGAGTCAGATCAAAACAAAAAGTACACCATTAGAACGCCTTGTCCGAATCCTCTATAAAGGAAAACTTACCTCCCTTGGCTTGAATAACAAAGGAAAATATATTGGCTTGAAATCAAGAAAATTGACTTTTACCACGTTATTCTCCACAAACGGGATATTTTTTTTCTTTCCGCTTTTTCTTTCTGCTCAGCTAGCTGGGCACTGGAAAATCATAGAGAGCTGTATAATAGCTCATTTTAAAGGAAATTGCAACATCTAGTCACTTTTGTATTTAAAAAATAAAATACTTTTTAAAGTAGAATCAATTTTGTCAAAAAAATTGCATTTTTGATGTATTTTCATACTGCAGTCTTTTCAAAGATATTTGAATTTTGAAGCAATAAAACAGTCCATGTAATGAACTCTATAGTAATAATAGCTACTTGTCTCAATAGTAACCGAAACTCCTGGAACCAAAATTTTCTTTTTTGGCTTAATCGCTAAAATTATTATGTAAACTGCAAAAATATTTATGATGCCTAATCAGTAATAGTAATTTTTTAATTTAAACAACAAAAATACATGAAAATTCTAAAATTAGTTTTGCTTTTTGTCTCCTGGAAGAAATTTTTTTTCATCTCAGTTCAAATTTATTATTGTATCCTGTAACCCGTAAAGTACATATCTCCATATTATTGTCTCATAATTGCAATTATTTTAGTTTTCAGTCCAGAATCACTAAACTTATTATTTAAACTGCAAAAATATTTATGGTGTCTAACCAATAATACTAATTTTGTAATTCAAACAAGATAAATACCTGAAAATTTTAAAATTAGTTTTGTTTTATGCTAGGTTTTAGATACTCGACACGGGATTTGTGTGCTTAATAATTTTACAGTAAAGAACGATCTCTCGCCCATAGTAACTGATATATGACTGTACAATCGGAGACAGCGGTATTTATGACCTATATCCGGGTTGCAGCGGTAGCTAGCAACCTAGTAAGAGACGATCACGTCCAATGTTAAGAAATATAAAAACCCATAGTTCCTAACAAAGGAGTCAGATCAAAACAAAAAGTACACAATTAGAACCGCCTTGTCCGAAATCCCCCCCTGTATAGGAAACTTTCTACTAGATAAATAATGAATGTCATCATAGTTTTATATTAGAGTTACTGTAAAGAACAAACTTCCAGCCCATAGTAACTAATATAAAATTATAATTAATATTAAATATTCATCAATGATGTCATAATCGTAGGTTGTAGCGAGGTCGTCTCATACTTTTCCAATTAAGAAAAAGCCATAGGCTTTTTCCTGTTTGTAATATAGTAATTTAAAATACAGAAACAACCTCTTGGCTATATTATTTTTTACTAAACTTTTATATTAGCTTGGAGGTAGCTAAACTGAACCTCTTTTTTAAACTTTGAATTTAAGAGATACTGCTTTAAATTCAATATATTAAAAATTTTCTCAGACGAAGAATAAATTATAATAAAGAACGACCTCTTGCCTATACTAAAATTTTATACGCCACTTAAATATAGTATAGGTTAGTAATTCAACAATAGATAGTTTGGCACCGGGACATCGTAGAGAGTTGTTCAACGGCTCATTTTAAAGCAATCCGGGTTGCAGCGGTAGCTAGCAACCTAGTAAGAGACGATCACGTCCAATGTTAAGAAATATAAAAACCCATAGTTCCTAACAAAGGAGTCAGATCAAAACAAAAAGTACACCATTAGAAACCGCCTTGTCCGAAACCCTGTATAGGAACTTTCTGTCCCTTGGCTTGAACAGCAAGGGAAATATATGGCTTGAAAATCAAGAAAATTGACTTTTACCACGTTATTCTCGTCAAAAGGGATATTTTTTTTCTTTTTTCTTTGTTTCCAGAGATAGCTGGCACTGGAACATCGTAGAGGGGTTGTTCAATAGCTCATTTTAAAGGAAATTAATTTGGGTTAAAACCTTTTGTAACTAAAATAAATTATTTCTAAAAGAGAATAAATTTTTCCAATAAAACTGTATTTTTGATGCAGTGACGTCATAATTACTATATAAGATCATCATAGTTTTATATTAGAGCTATGACGTGAATAGAGTGATATAATAAAGAACGACCTCTTGCCTATACTAAATTTTATACGCCACTTAATTATAGTATAGGTTAGTAATTCAACAGATAGCATGGCACTGGAACATCGTAGAGAGTTGTTCAATGGCTCATTTTAAAGGAAATTAATGGGGTTAAAAACCTTTTGTAATTAAAACAAATTATTTTTATTACATTAAGAAATTTTAATTATGTTCCTTAAGAATCCGGGTTGCAGCGGTAGCTAGCAATCCGGGTTGCAGCGGTAGCTAGCAACCTAGTAAGAGACGATCACGTCCAATGTTATTTATAATAAAGAACGACCTCTTACCTATACTAAATTTTATACGCAACTTAATTGTAGAATAGGTTAGTAATTCAACAGATAGCATGGCACTGCAACATTGTAGAGAGTTGTTCAATGGCTCATTTTGAAGGAAATAATGGGGTTAAAAACCTTTTGTAATTAAAACAAATTATTTTTATTACATTAAGAAATTTTATATGTTCCTTAAAGAAATCATCATAAGTAAAAATTTCTCATACAGAAATTGAACTCAAGCCTACTGGGTGAGAGCTATCCCAACCTCTATACCCTATAGGATATATTAAAATATCCGATTAATGAAGTTTATGTTAAAGAACAATTATAAATCTAGTTAGCTGCCTGATTATTTGAGGATCGTCTCTTACTATTCCAAAGAAGAAAAAGCCGTAGGCTTTTTCCTGTTTGTAAATTTTTACAATAAGGAACGAACTTTAACCATAGTAATCAAATTCGTGGTCATAAGAAAGTTATAATAAAGAATGACCTCTTGCCTATACTAAATTTTATACGCCACTTAATTATAATAAAGATCGAACTCTTCCCTATACTAACTGGCATAGGCAACTTCACTATAGTTAATGATTACAGTATTTATAATTATACATCATTTATAAATTATAAAAGGTTCAAATGTTCGAAGATTATAGAGTTAAAAATTTTCCACACCGCGAACCGAACCCGGGCCTGTTAAGTGAAAGTTAAACTATCCTAGCCACTAGAGACCATATGGGACCATAAAGTAGTATGATTTAAGAGCCATATGCATATTATTATTTCACCATACCAATTATAATAAGGCCAAAACAAAATCGCCGACTTGCAACCTTACTTTTGAACACATTAGTTAAATCTTCATCAGACTTAAAAATGTTTTGCTAGTTTTACATGTAAGAACGAACCTTAGCCCATAGTAGCAGAAATAAGAAATCCGGGTTGCAGCGGTAGCTAGCAACCTAGTAAGAGACGATCACGTCCAATGTTAAGAAATGTAAAAAAACCCATAGTTCCAACAACAAAGGAGTCAGATCAAAACAAAAAGTACACCATTAGAACCGCCTTGTCCGAAACCCTGTAAAGGAAACTTTCTGTCAGTTGGGCTTGAACGGCAAGGGAAATATATTGGCTTGAAAATCAAGAAAAGTGGCAGCTACTACAACATTCTGCCTAAACGGGATATTTTTTTTCTTTCTTTTTATCCAGAGATAGTTTTGCACTGGAACATCGTAGAAAGTTGTTGAATGGCTCATTTTAAAGGAAATTAATTTGGTTAAAAAAACATTTTGTAACTAAAACAAATTAAAACAGGATAAATGTTTCTACTAAAAACTGTATTTTTGATGTCTTTCCATACTGCTGTCTTTTCAAAGCCATTTGATTTTTGTTTTTGAAGCAATCAAACAGTTCGTGGTAAGGTTGTATTTTAAACTTTATATTCCATAGATAGCTTAGCACTAGAAAATCGTAAAGAGTTGTTCAATGGATCATTTTAAATCCGGGTTGCAGCGGTAGCTAGCAACCTAGTAAGAGACGATCACGTCCAATGTTAAGAATATAAAAACCCATAGTTCCTAACAAAGGAGTCAGATCAAATTCAAAAGTACACCATTAGAACCCGCTTTGTCCGAAACCCCTGTATAGGAAACTTTCTGTCCCTTGGCTTGAACAGTAAGGGAAATATATTGGCTTGAAAATCAAGAAAAGTGGCAGCTACTACAACATTCTGCCTAAACGGGATATTTTTTTTTTTCTTTTTACATAAAAAGACGAAACTTCATAAGGAACATATCCAATGTTAAGAAAAATATAAAAACCCATTAGAACACAAAACCATTCATATAGTATGGACTTAGTTAGCTGCCTGATTCTTTGAGGTTCGTCTTATACTATTCCAAAGAAGAAAAAAGCCTTAGGATTTTTCCGGTTTGCAACCAGGGTTTTTAAAAAAAAAGTTCCTGGTAAAGAACAGTATTGTAACAGCAGCTCGTGTCAATAGTAACCAAAACTCTAAAAAAACAGAAATGTTTACATTATTGTGATGATTTTTAAACATGTAATAACCAATATATGAAGTAATGAGTGATTACGTTAAAATTGAAAATATCTACTTATATTTTACTTTAGTTTTAGCTGAGAATCGATAAAGTCAAAAACTGTAAAAAAATTTATGGTATCTGAGTAATAATTTTAATCTTGTAATTTAAACTGGTATTATACATTAAAATTTTAAAATTAGTTTTGTTTTTCGATAGGTTTTTTATACTTGATACGTTACCTAAACACAAAAGTTTAGAAGGAAATTATTTTATTTGCAATGATTTCACAAGTAAGAAAAGGAAAATTAAGAATAAACACAAAGCCCTCTTAAAACAGATAAAGGAAACATGAATTTGAATATTTGCCAAAAACTTCTTAGCATTGGAGCCAACCCGAATCTGAAGGATTATGAAGAAAAAACAGCTTTACATCATGCTGCTGAAAAAGGTGCACTAGATATTTGTAAGCTACTTGTTTCAAATGGTGCCATGGTAAATGCCCTAGATATTTATAGGATAAGCCCTCTACATTTGGCCCTATCTAAAAATCAAATTGATGTGATTGAATATCTTCTAAAAAATGGAGCTGACCTAAATTTGAAAGTTGGCTTAAGCAACAAAAGACCTCTCCATTATGCTACTGCAAAAAAAACAAACTGGATATTTGTCAACTGTTGCTTAGTAATGGAGCTGACCCAAATGCGAAAGGTACTTGTTATACGAAACAGCTCTCCGTATTGCTGCTGCAAATGGTAAACTGGATATTTGTCAACTGCTGCTGAGCAATAGAGCCGATCCAAATGCGACAGATAGCTTTCATAATAGAACAGCTCTCCATTCTGCTGCTGAAAATGGTAAACTGGATATTTGTCAACTGCTGCTGAGTAATGGAACCGACCCAAATGTCAAAAGCACCTTTGACAACGAAACAGCTTTGCATGCTGCTGCTGAAAATAGCAAAATAGATATATGTCAACTGCTGCTGAGCAATGGAGCTGACCCAAATGTAATGACTATTCTCCCCTCCTAATCTCTACCTCTCTCCTCTCCTCTCTCTCTCCTACCTACCCTTATCGTACAATTCCCACATTTCACATTACAGAAGATGGGCTAAGAAGGATAACTTACAAATGTGAGACAGCCTTAATCATTGCGTTAGAAAACAGTTCATTCGAAGAACATTTTGCATTTTGAACAATTCCTAGAAAACGAGAGAGTTTATCATTCCAAGTTACCATTAGTTGTTAAGAAGAAATACCAGAAATAATCAAGCAATTAGTGAAAAACAGTAATACTTCAGAACTAACACCAAAGAAAAAAATGGTTTTGGAAAAACTCTATAAAACTTGCCTTCAATGACTCTGACGGGTCACTCCAGTCATTGTGCCGGGATGTGATCAGGGAACATTTAGATTACAATGATATGGTCGATAATGTTAAAGAATAAACATGCCAGAAACTTTAAGACAATATCTAATCCCCACCCATTTACTTTAACCACCTACACAATGCAAACTATATTTCACTCAAGCCCTGCTTAACTCGACCTATATGCAACTCAGCTTCTATTGACTCAACAGCTAATCCAATCAACCCTAATCAGTTTTAAAGCTCTTTAGACATACGATATAGCCTAACAAGAAAACATATTTCAGGCCGCTGTCTCAGAATCAATAAAAGTAGCCACAAAATTGATGATGTTTACTCGTAAATCATTATGCTTGTTCTTTGCTGCGTAAATGTTTTGTTTGTTCTTTTCCGGTTTGCAGCGGTAGCTAGCAACCTAGTAAGAGACGATCACCTCCAATGTTAAGAAATATAAAAAAACCCGTAGCTCCTAAAAAAAAGAGTCAGAATCAAAACAAAAAGTACACCATTAGAACCGCCTTGTCCAAATCCTCCATAAAGGAAACTTACCGCCCTTGGCTTGAATAATAAATAATTATAGTAAAGAACGAACTCTTGCCCTTAGTTACCTACTATGTCATGGGTCAAATTAGCTAATTATTCCGGGTTGCAGCGGTAGCTAGCAACCTAGTAAGAGACGATCACGTCCAATGTTAAGAAATATAAAAACCCATAGTTCCTAACAAAGGAGTCAGATCAAAACAAAAAGTACACCATTAGAACCGCCTTGTCCGAAACCCCTGTATAGGAAACTTTCTGTCCCTTGGCTTGAACAGAAAGGGAAATATATTGGCTTGAAAATCAAGCAAATTGACTTTTACCACGTTATTCTCCCCAAACGGGATATTTTTTTTTTTCTTTTTTCTTTGTTTCCAGAGATAGCTTGGCACTGGAACATCGTAGAGGGTTGTTCAATAGCTCATTTTAAAGGAAATTAATTGGGTTAAAAACCTTTTTGTAACTAAAATAAATTATTTCTAAAAAGAGAATAAATTTTTTTCCAATAAAAACTGTATTTTTGATGCAGTGACGTCATAATTACTATATAAGAAACGTTCAAAACTGTAAATGGTCCTCATTCATGAATATCACAATAAGAGACGATCACGTCCAATGCTAACATAACAATAAAGAACGAACTCTAATTAAATTTTGTTAGAGCTATGATGTGAATAGACAAACACGAAATTATATTGTTGTTTCTGAAGACGTCATGAAATAATATCATTGCGCTATGACGTCAATAAAATCATTACCTTGTGACGTCATAATTACTATATAAGAAGCTTCAGAACTGTAAAAGTTCACATTCATAATTACATAATGGTTTCAATCAAGCAAGCTGCACGGATATTGAAAAAACAGTACTACACAAACAACAGAGATAGTATCTTGAAAAGAAAAAAACAAAGGTATTCAACCGACCAGGCATATCGAGAAGTAATCAAACAAAACAGCAAGATGTGTTATCACAATGATGAAGATTATAGACATGCAAAAATTCAGACAGCCAAACAAAAGATCAAGGAGAGTTATCACAATGATGAAGATTACCGCATCAAATATAAGAAAAAACCAAAAGCAAAGGTATTCAAACCGTCCAGGTTGTATCGAGAAGCAAAAATTGAGACAGCCAAACAAAAGATCAAGGAGCGTTACTGGGGTGACAAAATCTATAATGAAAAAATTAAATTCTCTGCGAGGTTGTACCGAAGAACGCATAAGGACAGAGGGAAAAATTACATTCAGAAATATAAGAAGATGGCAAAATGCAGGCTGATCTTCGTAAATTGAGAAACATTTTACGCATGTTTTATCGGAATCACGAAAAGTATTCAAAATTACAGATTAAAATTCTCTTTGAAAGAGCGGATGCTGTTGAAAAGTCGGCTAGAAATTCCTTGGCAAAGCTTCATAGTAATATCCAAAAGAAATGTTGTCAGTTTAATGAAAAGCTTCCAAGGTATGGATTGGCAACTGCGGAACAGTTTACAGATGCAATGGAAAATGTTTCGACAACACAGTGAATATACGGAGGCGTACTTCTTTGAAAATTCGTATATTAATTTTGGAATGAGAGCAATTGCAGTTTTATGTAGCAGCAATTAAAAACATATATACAAGCATACCTATCAACAGCGAAGGAAAAGCAATGTTTTTCAATTATGGCGAAAACGAGCCTGTTTATTACATTAAAGAACGAACTATGTCCATAGTTTTATATTAAAGGACGATCATTAGAAATTACATAAAGGACCGATATAACTTATCAAAAATGGTGTTTGTCGATTATTTTTAGAGCAAAGAATTTATAATAAGGAACGACCTCTTGCCTATACTAAATTTTATACGCCACTTAATCATATTATAGGTTAGTAATTTATACTAAAGAACGACCTCTGGCCTATACTAAATTTTATAGGCCACTTAACTATAGTGTAGGGGCTAGTACAGTTATATCCGGGTTTTATATTAAAGAACGAATTGTTGCATATAGTTTACAGTAAAGAAGGAACTTCAGCCCATAGTAACTAAATTAAGATTATAAATTTAAGACTAAAACAAGTACTTTGTTTGCTTTGGTATGAAATACTGGCAGCGTTGGGATTTGAACCCACACTTCGAAAGATACGGGTGGCTAAAACCAACGCCTTAGACCTCTTGGCCAAGCTGCCTCGAATAACTATGTGTATATCACGTATAGTGACAAAAATGATTACCCAGTATCATATCATACATTTCGTAGCAATACGGGTTTATATTAAAAGGCGATCATCCGGGTTGCAGCGGTAGCTAGCAACCTAGTAAGAGACGATCACCTCCAATGTTAAGAAATATAAAATTATAATAAAGAACGACCTCTTGCCTATACTAAATTTTATACGCCACTTAATTATAGAATAGGTTAGTAATTCCACAAATAGCTTGGCACTGGAATATCGTAGAGCGTTGTTCAATGGCTCATTTTAAAGGAAATTAATGGAGTGAAAATATTATATTAAAAGACGATCTTTAGAAGAACAAACCATTGCATACATTGGACTTAGTTAGCTCCCTTATTCTTTGAGAGTCGTCTCTTACTGCTCCAAAGAAGAAAAAGCCGTAGGCTTTTTCCTGTTTGTAATCAGGGTTTACATAATCTGGGTTGTCAATCCGGGTTGCATTACTTACATTAAAGAACCAACTTTAGTCCATAGTAAATGAAATTATGTTAAAAAAGACGATCATTAGGAGATCATACATAGGGATCAATACTGTTAATCGGAATTTTGTAAGTATCGTCGGTATCATGGTTTAATTGATAGCTGAATTACAAACTAAAAGAAATTGACCCTGAGTGGCTTTGAGCCGCCAATCTTTCGGTTTTACGGCCGATCATCCTAGCCACTTGCACTATGACATCATTAATTAAGTTGTAAAATTAACAGTATGATGCATCGTCATAATCGTAGGTAGTAATTCCTTAAAGAAACATCACAAGTAAAATTTTCCCATACCAAGGATCGATCTCGAGCCAACTGGGAGAGAGCCAGTTACATAAAGGACGGATACAGTCCAATATAAGTGGGGCCTATGCTGGTTTCATCGGATATAGTCAAACAGTTCGTGGTAACGAACTGCACAGTAAGAGGGCTCGTCTCAATAGTCACCAAAACTCTCTAAAAAACGGAATTGTGATACAAATAGATACATCAAAAGAATCCTATTTTTAGGCTGATTTTAAATTTATAATTACATCAAGGAACTAACTGTAGCCCATAGTAACTGAAGTAATAAAAGAAATCATTCTACACATGATTATTTTAATTATATTCTTTAAGAAATCATCATAAGTAAAATTTCCCATACCAGGTATCGAACTCGAGCCAACTGGGTGAGAGCCAGCTATCCCAAACACTAGAACATTTATGATATATGGATCTGATTAATGAAGTTTATGTTAAACCAAATTATGGACTCAGTTAGCTGCCTGATTCTTTGAGGATTGTCTCTTACTATTCCAAAGAATAATATATATATATATATATATATTCCTTTATGTTTGTATTATATAAAGGATTGGTCTAGTTAAGTATTATGAGGTTCGTGTCTTACTATTCCAAAGAAGAAAAAGCTTAAGGCTTTTTTCCTGTTTGTAAACCGGTAAATATATTGTCCGGTTTGCAGCGGTAGCTTGCAACCTAATAAGAAACTTTTAAGTCACATACTAAGAAATTTAATAGCCCATAACTCCTAAAACTAGAGTCAGATCAAAAAAAGAAGTACACTATTAGAACCGCCTTGTCTAATACCGCTACATAGGAAACTAAACTGTCCCTTGGCTTGAATAACGATGAAAATTCATTGGCTTGAAAAATAAGAGAAGTGGCTCCAAGCACGATATTCTGCATCAACCGCATGTTTCTTTTTCTTTTTTTCTGTGCAGCTAGTGGGGCACCGGAAAATCATAGAGAGTTGTTTTAATGACTCATTTGAAAGAAATTGCTACATCTAGTGCTGTTTGTAATAATTACAATAAAGAACGACCTCTTGCCTATAATAAATTTTATAGGCAATCCGGGTTGCAGCGGTAGCCAGTAACCTTTTAATCTGGGTTGCAGCGGTAGCTAGCAACCTAGTAAGAGACGATCACGTCCAATGTTAAGAAATATAAAAACCCATAGCTCCTAAAAAGGGAGTCAGATCAAAACAAAAAGTACACCATTAGAACCGCCTTGTCCGAAACCCCCTGTATAGTAAAATTTCTGTCCCTTGGATTGAACAGCAAGGGAAATATATTGGCTTGAATCTATATTCAAGAACAAAACAAATAACTTACATAACATAACATTCCTGCTAGAAAGCACAAAAAATATGCTTGGCTAGGGCAGGACATTAACTAATATTAATTAAAAACAAACAGAAACAACAAGTTAACTGAATGTATCAAGAAGAAAAAAAAGAGGAGAAAAATAAACCATTAAATAAATCAATCTATGGTTTCAACTTTAGGGGTAAAAAAAAAGAAAAAGAGAGAGAAAGCAATATGGAACAAGAAAACAAAGAAAAATAAGAATGGAGAGAAAAAAAACAAACCTGGAGGACGACAGCACTAAACACTTTCTGTAATGACCCTTCGCTGCTTGCTCAAAGGATATAAGATTCTTTGAATTCCGGATGTCTAAGGGGAGTGATTTCCAAATAGTCGGTGGAAAAAATCTAATCAAAAAGAAGCTCTTTTCGTAGAGGGCGCTTCTTACATTGAAAGACGATCACTGAAATAACAAACCATTCCATACATTTGACTTAGTTAGCTACTTGATTGTTTGAGTTTCGTATCTTACTAATTAAAAGAAGAAAAAGCCGTAGGCTTTTTCTGTTTGTATTTATAGTTAAAAAAACGAACTCAAGTCCAAAGAAACTGAACACTGTGGTTCATTCATATTATCTTCATTATTTTAGCTAGAATGTAAACAAACAATTTTCTTTTTAAGTTTTAAATTGAAAAGATAGTGTTTTTTAATTCAAAATATTAAAAGTTCTTCCCGACGGGGAATCGAACCCCCTTCTCCCAGGTAACAAGTGGGCATACTTACCATTAGACTATCGAAGACTTATAAAATAAAATATAAATATAAGATATGATAATAATTTTTTAATCCGGGTTACATAAAGGCTCGATCATCGAATTTTTTACATTAAAGAACGAACTTTAGTCCATAGTCCGGGTTGCAGCGGTAGCTAGCAACCTAGTAAGAGACGATCACGGCCAATGTTAAGATATAAAAACCCCTAACTCCTGAGAGAAGAGTCAGATCAAATTATAATAAAGAACGAACCCTCGCTTATACTAACTCAAATCTTTAATATATTTCCGGGTTGCAGTGGTAGTCACATTAAAAGACAATCGTTGGAATAACAAACAATTGCATACATTGGACTTAGTTAGCTGCCTGATTTCTTAAGAGTCGTCTCTTACTACTCCAGAGAAGAAAAAGCCGTAGGCTTTTTCCTGTTTGTAATCAGGGTTTACATAATCTGATTTATCAATCTCGGTTGCAGTGGTAGTTATAATAATTATAATAAAGAACGAACGCTTGCTCATAGTAACTGAAATATTAATTAAAAGTAGTATATACATAAAGGATCGATCTGAAAATTAGTAAATAACAACACAACAGCATGTAATTGAATAGCTTAGTTGCCTGATTTTCTGTGGTTTTTAATTTAAAACGCGAGACAGAGTATAGTTGAAAACAAAGGTGGTAAAAAATTCCTTCGACCTGGATTTGAATTATAATAAAGAATTACAATAAGAACGACCCCTTACCTACACTAAATTTAACAAGCCACTTAATTATATCATAGATTAGTAATTCCACAGATATCTTGGCACTGGAACATCGTATAGAGTTTTTCAATGGCTCATTTTAATGAAATTAATGGGGGTTAAAAAAAACTTTTTGTAATTATAATAAAGATCGAACTCTTCCCTATACTAACTTGCATACGCAACTTCACTATAGTTAAGATTACAGTATTTATATTATGCATCATTATAAATTATAAAAGGTTCAAATGTTTCGAAGATTATAGAGTTAAAAAATTTTTACAGTAAAGAACGAACTTCAGCCCATAGTAACTAAAACAAGATTATAATTTAAGACTCAAGCTAGTAATTTGTTTGCTTCGGTATAAAATACTGTCATCAGGGATATTCGAACCCATGCCTCCGATGTGACGGGTGGCTAACACCATCCGGGTTGCAGCGGTAGCTAGCAACCTAGTAAGAGACGATCAGTCCAATGTTAAGAAATATAAAAACCCATAGTTCCTAAAAAAAGGAGTCAGATCAAACTCAAAAGTACACCATTAGAACCGCCTTGTCCGAACCCTGTATAGTAAACTTTCTGTCCCTTAGCTTGAACAGCAAGGGAAATATATTGGCTTGAAAATCAAGAAAAGTGGCAGCTACTACAACATTCTGCCTAAACGGGATATTTTTTCTTTTTTTTTTCTTTTTTTTTCTTTTTCCACAGATAGCTTGGCACTGGAACATCGTAAAGGGTTGTTCAATAGCGCATTTTTAAAGGAATTAATTGGGTTAAAATCTATAGTAGTAACTAAAATAAATTATTTCTAAAAGAGAATAAATTTTTCCAACAGAAAAAGAAAAAACTGCAGTCTTTTTTTGATGTCTTTTCGAAACACTGCAGTCTTTCAAACATAATCGTATACCAGCGGTAAGAATTGAACCCACGCCTCTGAAGAGACTGGTGGCTAACACCAGTGCCTTGGACCACTCGGCCAGGCTGCCTCTCATAAATAAATATATATGTGAATTTGGGTTGCAGCAGTAGCTAGCACCTAGTAATAGACGATCAGTCCAATGCTAAGAAATATAAAAACCAAAACTCCTAAAATAGAGTCAGATCAAAACAAAAGTACATCATTAGAAATACCTTGTCTGAAACCCTACTAGATAAATTAATGAACGTCATCATAGTTTTTATATTAGAGCTATGACGTGAATAGAGTGACGTCATAATTAGTATATAAGGAATTATAATAAAGAACGACCTCTTGCCTATACTAAATTATATAGGCCACTTAACTATAGTATAGGTTAGTAAATTTACATTAAAAGACGATCACTGAAATAAAAAACAATTCCATACATTGGACTTAGTTAGCTACTTATTGTTTGAGTTTCGTCTCTTACTATTTAAAAGAAGAAAAAGCCGTAGGCTTTTTCTTCTGTCTGTATTTATAGTTAAAAAACGAACTCAAGTCCAAAGAAACTGAACCCTGATCATATTATCTTCATTATTTTAGCTAGAATGTAAATAAACAAGTTTCTTTTTTAAATTTAAATTGAAAAGATAGTGCTTTTAATTCAACATATTAAAAGTTCTCCCCGACGGGGAATCGAACCCCCTACTCCCAGGTAAAAAGTGGACATGCTTACCATTAGACTATCGAAGACTTATAAAATAAAAGTTACATATAAGATATGATCATAATTTTTTAATCCGGGTTGCAGCGGTAGCTAGCAACCTAGTAAGAGACGATCACGTCCAATGTTAAGATATATAAAAACCCATAGCTCCTAAAAAGGAGCCAGATCAAAACAAAAAGTACACCATTAGAAACCGCCTTACCGAAACCCCTGTATAGGAACTTTCTGTCATTTGGCTTGAACAGCAAGGGAAATATATTGGCTTGAAAATCAAGAAAATTGACTTTAACCACGTTATTCTCCACAAACGGCATATTTTTTTTTTTGTCCGGGTTGCAGCGGTAGCTAGCAACCTAGTAAGAGACGATCACGTCCAATGTTAAGAAATATAAAAACCCGTAGTTTCCTAACAGAGGAGTCAGATCAAAACAAAAAGTACACCATTAGAACCGCCTTGTCCAAATCCTCCATAAAGAAACTTACCGCCCTTTGGCTTGAATAACAAAGAAAATATATTGGCTTGAAAATCAAGAAAATAGACTTTTACCACGTTATTCTCCCCAAACGGGATATTTTTTTCTTTTTTTTTTTCTTTGTTTCCAGAGATAGCTTGGGCACTGGAACATCGTAGAGGGTTGTTCAATAGCTCATTTTAAAGGAAATTAATTGGGTTAAAACTTTTGTAACTAAATAATTATTTCTAAAAGAGAATAAATTTTTCCAATAAAAACTGTATTTTTTGATGCAGTGACGTCATAATTACTATATAAGAAACGTCAAAACTGTAAATGGTCTCATTCATGAATACATAAATGTTTAGATCAAACCAAGCTACACGCAAGTTAAAAATCCGGGTTGCAGCGGTAGCTAGCAACCTAGTAAGAGACGATCACGTCCAATGTTAAGAAATATAAAAACCCATAGTTCCTAACAAAGGAGTCAGATCAAAACAAAAAGTAGACCATTAGAACCGCCTTGTCCGAAACCCCTGTATAGGAAACTTTCTGTCCCTTGGCTTGAACAGCAAGGGAAATATATTGGCTTGAAAATCAAGAAAATTGACTTTAACCACGTTATTCTCCCCAAACGGGATATTTTTTTCTTTTTTCTTTTTTCTTTTTTTTTTTCTTTTCCACAGATAGCTTGGCACTGGAACATCGTAGAGGGTTGTTCAATAGCTCATTTTAAAGGAAATATAATTGGGTTAAAAATCTATAGTAACTAAAATAAATTATTTCTAAAAGAGATTATATTAAAAGACGATCATTAGAATACCAAACCATTGTATATATTGGACATAGTTAGCTGCCTGATTTCTTTGAGGTTCGTCTCATACTAATCCGAATAAGAAAAAGCCATAGGAGTTTTCTTGTTTGTAATCAGGGTTATTATCAAAACAGTGCGTGGTAAAGAAGTGTATAGTAAGAGCCTCTTCTCAATAGTAACCGAAACTTAAAAAACGGAATTTTTACATTTTGATGATGATTTTAATATGTAATAAATATATATGACGCAATGAGTGATTACGTTAAAATTGAAAAAATAAATTTTTATTTTATTTTAGTTTTAGTTCAGAAATCAATAAAGTTATAAACTGAATAAATATTTATGGTATCTGAGCAATAATTTTAATCTTGTTATAGTAAAGAACGACCTTTACCCCATTTTAAAAGAAAAGATCTAAAACTAAACTCCTAAAAAAAACTCCTAAAAAAAGACAGATCAAAACAAATAGTACACCATTAGAACCGCCATGCCTGAAACCCCTGTAGAGGAAACTTTCTGTCATTTGGCCTGATCCGGGTTGCAGCGGATCAGCCTTGTCCGAAACCCCTGTATAGGAAACTTTCAGTCCTTTTGCTTGAACAGCAAGGAGAATATATTGGCTTGAAAATCAAGAAGATTACATTAAAATATGATCATTGGAATAACATACCACTGCATACATTGGACTTAGATAGCTACTTGATTGCTTGAGGATCGTCTCTTACTATTTCAAAGAAGAAAAAGCCGTAGGCTTTTTCCTGTTTGTAATGATATAGCATAAAAAGAAACCCAAGTTGTAACTGATCCGGGTTGCAGCGGTAGCTAGCAACCTAGTAAGAGACGATCACGTCCAATGTTAAGAAATATAAAAACCATAGTTCCTAAAAAAGGAGTCAGATCAAACTATAATAAAGAACGACCTTTTGCCTATACTAAATTTTATGGGCCACTTAACAATAGTATCCGGGTTGCAGCGGTAGCTAGCAATCCGGGTTGCAGCGGTAGCTAGCAACCTAGTAAGAGACGATCACGTCCAATGTTAAGAAATATAAAAAAACCCATAGTTCCTAAAAAAGGAGTCAGATATATAAAAACCCATAGTTCCTAAAAAAAGGAGTCAGATTCAAAAGTACACCATTAGAACCGCCTTGTCGAAAACCCCTATATAGGAAACTTTCAGTCCCTTGGCTTGAACAGCAAGGGAAATATATTGGCTTGAAAATCAAGAAAAGTGGCAGCTACTACAACATTATGCCTAAACGGGATATTTTTTTTTTCTTTTCCACAGATAGCTTGGCACTGGAACATCGTAGAGAGTTGTTCAATGGCTCATTTTAAAGGAAATTAATTGGGTTAAAATTACATAAAGAAACAATAATTTTCATCATAAATAGTGTCAGTCAAGCGAATCTCATGTAGTAGTTATTAATATTAGATTTTTTTTCCGGGTTGCGGCGGTAGCTAGCAACCTAGTAAGAGACGATCATGTCCAATGTTAATAAATATAAAAACCCATAGCTCCTAAAAAGGGAGTCAGATCAAAACAAAAAGTACACCATTAGAACCGCCTTGTCCGAAACCCCCTGTATAGTAAAATTTCTGTCCCTTGGCTTGAACAGCAAGGGAAATATATTGGCTTGAAAATCAGAAAAGTGGCAGCTACTACAGGATTCTCCACAAATGGCATATTTTTTTTCTCTTTTTTTCTTTGTTTCCAGAGATAGCTTGGCACTGGAACATCGTAGATAGTCACAATAAAGAACTACCTCCTCATGATTCTACTGCTACTGCTGCTGGAACACAATTAAAGAAGGGGGAATTGGATTCAATAGTGTCGAGCATTGGAAATCTAATGCCACACTTATATCGTAAACAAAGTAAACGACTCATAACATATCTCATGGAAAGTGGTCCAGATCATATTCATGTTGATAGCAATGGGAAAGGAATTTTGATTCAAGGCAAGAGCTATAATCTACTTGATTTAATCTATGATATGGTTACAATTCGTAAAGGACTCTTATCATTTGACAGTCATCTATACAACTTTCTAAATGCATTAAACTTCCCCAAAAGCTTTATTAGCAATAGGCAAATTCTAAAAAAAATAAATGAACATACTCCTTCCTCGTCGTCAACAACATTAAAACATGAAGAAGAAGAAGAAGATTTTAAATCAATCTTGTTACAGTAAAGAACGATCTCTCGTCCATAGTAACTGATAAATGGTGGTTCCAGGGGTAGCTGCAAGCTATCCAGATTGCAGCGGTAACCGGGTTGCAGCGGCAGCTGTAACCCGGAGTCTCTTTCCTAGTTTGTCCGGGTTGCAGCGGTAGCTAGCAACCTAGTAAGAGACGATCACGTCCAATGTTAAGAAATATAAAAACCCATAGTTCCTAACAGAGGAGTCAGATCAAACAAAAAGTACACCATTAGAACCGCCTTGTCCGAAACCCCTGTATAGGAAACTTTCTGTCCCTTGGCTTGAACAGCAAGGGAAATATATTGGCTTGAAAATCAAGAAAAGTGGCAGCTACTACAACATTATGCCTAAACGGGATATTTTTTTTCTTTTTTTTTTTTTTTTTTTTGTATCCAGAGATAGCTTGGCACTGGAACATCGTAGAGGGTTGTTCAATAGCTCATTTTAAAGGAAATTAATTGGGTTAAAATCTATAGTAACTAAAATAAATTATTTCTAAAAGAGAATAAATTTTTCCACCAAAAACTGCATTTTCGATGTCTTTTCACACTGCAGTCTTTCAAACATAATCGCATAACAGCGGTAAGATTTGAACCCACGCCTCCGAAGAGACTGGTGGCTAACACCAGTGCCTTGGACCATTCGGCCAGGCTGCCTCTCATAAATAAATATATATATGAATTTTGGTTGCAGCAGTAGCTAGCAACCTAGTAAGAGACGATCTGTCCAATGCTAAAAAATATAAAAACTCAAAAACTCCTAAAAATAGAGTCAGATCAAAACAAAAGTATATCATTAGAACTACCTTGTCTGAAACCCTACTAGATAAATAATGAATGGCATCATAGTTTTATATTAGAGCTATGACGTGAATAGAAAAACACGAAAATATATTGTTGTTTCTGAAGACGTCATGAAATAATATCATTGCGCCATGACGTCAATAAAATCATTACGCCGTGACGTCATAATTACTACTTAAGAACGACAAAGATGTAAATTCTCTCATTCTTGATTAGATAATGGTTAGATCGAAGCAAGCTATACGCAAGTTGAAAAAACAGTACTACACAAACAACAGAGATAGTAACTTGAAAAAGAAAAAAGCAAAGGTATTCAACCGACCAGGCGCACCGAGAAGTAATAATTGAGAGAGCAAAACAAAACAGCAAGATGTGTTATCACAATGATGAAGATTATAGACATGCAAAAATTGAGACAGCCAAACAAAAGATCAAGGAACGGTATGGTAATGATGAAGATTACAGAGAAGCAACAATTGAGCAGGCTAGACAAAAGAGCAAGGAACGGTATGATGATGATAAAGTTTACAGAGAAGCAAGAATTGGTCAGGCTAGACAAAAGATCAAGGAGCGTTATCACAATGATAAACTTTATAGAGAAGCAACAATTGAGCAGACTAGACAAAAGATCAAGGAGCGTTATCACACTGATAAACATTATAGAGAAGCAACAATTGAGCAGGCTAGACAAAAGAGCAAGGAACGGTATGATAATGATGAAGATTACCGAAACAAACATAAGAAAAAAGTTGCTACCAGAATAATGGGTAGATACTGGGGTGACAAAAAGCTATAATGAAAAAATTAAATTCTCTGCGAGGTTGTACCGAAGAACGCATAAGGACAAAGGGAAAAATTACATTCAGAAATACAAGAATATGGCAAAAATGCAGGCTGATCTTCGTAAATTGAGAAACATTTTACGCATGTTTTACCAGGATCACGAAAAGTATTCAAATTTACAGATTAAAATTCTCTTTGAAAGAGCGGATGCTGTTGAAAAGTCGGCTAGAAATGCTTTGGCAAAGCTTCATAGTAATATCCAAAAGAAATGTTGTCAGTTTAATGAAAAGCTTCCAAGGTATGGATTGGCAACTGCGGAACAGTTTATAGATGCAACTGAAAATGTTCGACAACACAGTGAATATACGGAAGCATACTTCTTATAATTACATTAAAAGACGATCATTGGAATATCCAGGTTGCAGCGGTAGCTAGAAACCTAGTAAGAGACGATCACGTCAAATGTTAAGAAATATAATTTTACAGTAAAGAACGATCTCTCACCCATAGTAACTGAATGTATAATAGAGAACGAACTCTTGCCTATACTAAATTTATACGTCACTTAATTATATTATAGGTAAGTAATTTAACAGATAGCTTGGCACTGGAACATCGTAGAGAGTTGTTCAATGGCTCATTTTAAAGAAAATTAATTGAGTTAAAAACTTCTTGTAATTAAAACAAATTATTTTTATTACATTAAGAAATTTTAATTATGTTCCTTAAGATCCGGGTTGCAGCGGTAGCTAGCAACCTAGTAAGAGACGATCACGCCCAATGTTAAGAAATGTAAAAACCCATAGTTCCTAAAAAAGGAGTCAGATCAAAAAAAATTTATAATAAAGAACGACCTCTTGGCTATACTAAATTAGGTATGGCATTGTAAGAGAATTAGCTCTGTCTGGAGTCGTGAGATCGATCCCCATAACCCTACTTAATCTTTATTCATTCTCTTATTCTTGCAAAGTCCGGGTTGCAGCGGTAGCTAGCAACCTAGTAAGAGACGATCACCTCCAATGTTAAGAAATATAAAACCCCCCAACTCCTAAAAAAAGAGTCAGATCAAAACAAAAAGTACACCATTAGAACCGCCTTGTCCAAATCCTCTATAAAGGAAACTTACCGCCCTTTGGCTTGAATAACAAAGAAAATATATTGGCTTGAAAATCAAGAAAATTGACTTTTACCACACGTTATTCTCCCCAAACGGGATATTTTTTTCTTTCTTTCTTTTCCACAGATAGCTTGGCACTGGAACATCGTAGAGAGTTGTTCAATGGCTCATTTAAAGGATCCGGGTTGCAGCGGTAGCTAGCAACCTAGTAAGAGACGATCACCTCCAATGTTAAGAAATATAAAACCCGTAGCTCCTAAAAAAAGAGTCAGATCAAAACAAAAAGTACACCATTAGAACCGCCTTGTCCAAATCCTCCATAAAGGAAACTTACCGCCCTTTGGCTTGAATAATAAAGAAAATATATTGGCTTGAAAATCAAGAAAATAGACTTTTACCACGTTATTCTCCCCAAACGGATATTTTTTTTTTCTTTTTTTTTTTCTTTTTTCTTTTCCACAGATAGCTTGGCACTGGAACATCGTAGAGGGTTGTTCAATAGCTCATTTTAAAGGAAATTAATTGGTTTAAAAACCTTTTGTAACTAAAATAAATTATTTCTAAAAGAGAATAAATTTTTCCAATAAAAACTGTATTTTTGATGCAGTGACGTCATAATTACTATATAAGAATTATAATAAAGAACGACCTCTTACCTATACTAAATTTTATACGCCACGTAATTATAGTATAGGTTAGTAATTCAACAGATAGCATGGCACTGGAATATTGTAGAGAGATGTTCAATGGCTCATTTTGAAGGAATTATAATAAAGATCGAACTCTTCCCTATACTAACTTGCATAGGCAACTTCACTATAGTGAAGATTACAGTATTTATATTAAACATCATTATAAATTATAAAAGGTTCGAATGTTCGAAGATTATAGAGTTAAAAATTTTCCCACACCGGGAATCGAACCCGGTTCTCCTAAGTGAAATTTAACTATCCTAGCCACTAGACCAAATGGGACCATAAACAAGCATGATTTAAGAACCATATGCATATTATTATTTCACCATACCAATTATAATAAGGCCAATACAAAATCGTCGAATTGCAACCTTACTTTTGACAAATCAGTTAAATCTTCATCAGACTTAAAAACTGTTTTGCTAGTTTTTGCAGTAAAGAATTACATTAAAAGTATAATAAAGAACGAACTCTTGCCCTTAGTTACCTATGTTTTGTCAAATTAGCTATTAATTTCACCATATTTTGTTTTAAAAATAATTCCCACACCGGGATTCGAACCCAAACTAATTGGTTGAAAGCCAACTATCCTAAGCCACTAGACCATATGAGATACGTGTAGAAAGCTAATTAATTGTTTTATGATATCTTATAGCATAATTTTCATCGGATATAGCTGAAACCTAGTAAAGAACAAACCAAGGCACATAGTAACCAAAACTTTTAGAATAAAGAATGAACTCTTGCCTATACTAGATTAGATACTCAACTTAATTATAGTTAATGATCCGGGTTGCAGCGGTAGCTATCAACCTAGTAAGAGACGATCACGTCCAATGTTAAGAAATATAAAAACCCATAGTTCCTAACAAAGGAGTCAGATAAAAACAAAAGTACACCATTAGAACCGCCTTGTCCGAAACCCCTGTATAGGAAACTTTCTGTCCCTTGGCTTGAACAGCAAGGGAAATATATTGGCTTGAAAATCAAGAAAATTGACTTTAACCTCGTTATTCTCCACAAACGGGATATTTTTTTCTTTTTTTCTTTTTTTATAATAAAGAACGACCTCTTACCTATGCTAAATATTATACGCCACTTAATTATAGTATAGGTTATCCGGGTTGCTACAGTAAAGAACGATCTCTCATCCATAGTTACTGATAAATGGTGGTTCCAGGGGTAGTACACTTGAGGTTCGTCTCTTACTATTTAAAAGAAGAAAAAGCCGTAGGCTTTTTCCTGTTTGTAATGATATAGCATAAAAGAAAACCCAAGTGGTAACTGATTATCCGGGTTGCATTACAGTAAAGAACGATCTCTCGCTCATAGTAACTGATTTGTCATTAGTCCTTCTTTTTATATTACAATAAAGAAGCAAAAGCACTGGCATGTCAAAGAATGAAAATACAAAGATGGCCGTTCAAACCCAGACCCAGAGTCATTCAAAGCCTTGCTTGAAGTTCACCTGAAAGAAGTTGAAAAGGAGACTTCGAAAGAGAAGGGAGGTGAAATAGAAAAATGAGGAAAAGAATGACTTTGAAAAAGTGTTCAATCTTCTAGAGTCCTACAGCAAGCTGAAACATAGTTGTATAAAAAAAACTGATCAAAAAGGATATTGACGACATTCTTGATGGTTTTGACGAAGGAAGTTCGTGGTTTTACTGCTAAATGTTTTAGAAACATCATTTATGTTTGAATTTTTCAACTGGGATGTTTTTTTATTTTAAGGTTGAACAAACCTTTTTTACGGAAGAAATTGGCAAGGAGTTTAAAAAAGCATCAAGATAAGAATCCGCAGATAATTGAATTTGAAATCTTCAGAAATTTAAAAGTTATTGAACTTTTAAATAGAACTTCCACAGGATCTTGCCAAGAAGAAGCTACGCTTTACACTGATATGCTACAGAAATTACAAAAGGACACGAAAGCTAGCAGCAGTAATATAATACAAGGGAAAAGAACAGAACTGTCAAATAAACCACCGCTCAGCCTGAAAGAGACAAAAAAAGAAGTTGTCAACACAATTTTTGACTGGATTCTTGAAGAAAAAAGTATCCGAAATTACTTCTGTGAATCCTTATGTCCTCTTTGCGGAGTCCGTGCCTAAAGGAAGTAAACCATCTAGGGAAACACGACACCAATCACAGACCAGGAGGAATTGCTGGAAATTTTTATTTTTCAAAAATTCCTGTTATTGATAAAGTCATAAGAACAGAAGACTCTAAAAATTATTTACGTTACTTTTGCTCCAAAGTAATCAGTAAATATACTTGTGATCAAGTCCCCAAATATCATTCAAGATCAATCGTTGTCACAGAGTGTTTTGAACTCAAATCCTAGCTTCCGAACTAAAGGAAAGTCCTTACTCCAACTGCACAAGTGACAACTAGTAGTATAAATATACCATTCAATTTATGATGTCTAAGACGTGATAAAAATGTGTGGAAAATTATTATCCCATACGATTGAGGAACAATATCTTTTTTCGTCTCCTCTATATTTTTTTATATTTTATATGGTTGCATAAATAAGCCACAGTTAAATCAAACAGTTTGTAGTAACGAACTGTAATAGTATTACATTAAAAGACGATCATTGGAATAAAAAACCATTGTACAAATTGAATTTAGTTAGCTACTCGATTGTTTGAGGTCTAAGAAGAAATTTACGCAGAAACCTACATGGTAGCATAAATAAGCCACAAGTTATAATCAAACAGTTCTTCAATCATATTTTTTCCATCATTCTGCTAAGAAGGATTTGAGTTCAAAACATTATGTGGTAACAATCGATCTTAAATTATATGCCGCTGTTGCTTCCTGCATCTGATCCAGATTTTCTGGTTATTTTTATATAAAAACAAGTGCGCGAAGTGCCAGTCAAATAGTTCAACGGCCAGTCTGTTACCAGTCAATAGAGTCTTATTGACTGGTTTAATTGTTTTAGTTAATACACTTTCTCCGGCATATCAGGGAATCAAAAACATGTTAAGTCATGTAAATTTAATGGGATGACGGGTTTCGTAATAGTTTGATGAATGCTTGCAGGCACACATGGGTAACTTTTCCTTTTCGAAGTTTTTATTTCAGGTATGGGCTCAAGAATATCATTCAAGATCGAAAAAAATCGTTGTCACAGAGTATTTTGAACTCAAATCATTCCGTACTAAGGAAAGTCCTTACTCCACTGCACAAGTGACAAGTAGTAATATAAATATACCATTCAGTTTATGATGTCTAAGACGTGATAAAAATGTGTGGAAAATTATCCCATACGATTAAGGAACAATAACTTTTTCGTCTCCTCTATCATTTTTAATGGAACGTCACTACATTTTTAATATTCCTTGAAAACAGTGTCCAACCTGTCAAGGTGGAACGAACACTTTTCATCTCTGCTTAATGGTTGATTTGAAAGTGATTAAATTATCGGAGTGAAACTCTTCATCAACATCTTTTTTTTCCGAAGGGCTTTTCCCTTTTTTTAAAAATAATAAAGAAACGACCTCTTGCCTATACTAAATTTTATACGCCACTTAATTATAGTATAGGTTATCCGGGTCGCAGCGGTAAGCTAGCGACCTAGTAAGAGACGATCACGTCCAATGTTAAGAAATATAAAACCCATAGCTCCTAAAAAAGAGTCACATCAAAACAATAAGTACACCATTAGAACCGCCATGTCTGAAACCCCTGTATAGGAAACTTTCTGTCCCTTGGCTTGAACAGCAGGGAAATATAGTGGCTTGAAAATCAAGAAACGTGGCAAGCTACTAACAACATTCTGCCTATACAGATATTTTTTTTTTCTTTTTTTCTTGTTTTCCTGCAGATAGCTTGGCACTTGGCACATCGTAGAGAGTTTTTCAATGGCTCATTTTAAAGGAAATTAATTGGCTTAAAAATCTTTTGTAACTAAAATAAATTATTTCTAAGAGAGAATAAATTTACCTTAAAAGAACGAACTTCATAAGTAAACATGTCCAATGTTAAGAAATATAAAAATTCATTAGAACACCAAACCATTCCATATATTGGACTTAGTTAGCTGACTGCTTCTTTGAGGTTCGTCTTATACTATTCCAAATAAGTTATAATAAAGAACGACCTCTTGCCTATACTAAATTATATAGGCCACTTAACTATAGTATAGGTTTAGTAAATCACTGAAATAACAAACCATTCCATACATTGGACTTAGTTAGCTACTTGATTGTTTGAGTTTCGTCTCTTACTATTTAAAAGAAGAAAAAGCCGTAGGCTTTTTCCTGTTTGTATTTATATTAAAAAACGAAACTCAAGTCCAAAGAAACTGAACCCTGTTATTCATTCATATTATCTTCATTATTTTAGCTAGAATGTAAATAAACAAGTTTCTTTTTTGAATTTTTAATTGAAAAGATAGTGCTTTTAATTCATTATAATAAAGAACGACCTCTTGCCTATACTAAATTTTATACGCCACTTAATTATAGAATAGGTTAGTAATTCCACAAATAGCTTGGCACTGGATCCGGGTTGCAGCGGTAGCTAGCAACCTAGTAAGAGACGATCACGTCCAATATTAAGAAATATAAAAACCCATAGTTCCTAACAAAGGAGTCAGATCAAAACAAAAAGTACACCATTAGAACCGCCTTGTCCAAAACCCCTGTATAGGAAAACTTTCTTTCCCTTGGCTTGAACAGCAAGGGAAATATATTGGCTTGAAAAATCAAGAAAATTGACTTTAACCACGTTATTCTCCCCAAACGGGATATTTTTTTTCTTTCTTCTTTTTTTTTTTTTTCTTTTCCACAGATAGCTTGGCACTGGAACATCGTAGAGGGTTGTTCAATAGCTCATTTTAAAGTAAATTAATTGGGTTAAAACCTTTTGTAACTAAAATAAATTATTCTAAAAGAGAATAACTTTTTCCACCAAAAACTGCATTTTCGATGTCTTTTCACACTCCAGTCTTTCAAACATAATCGTATACCAGCGGTAAGATTTGAACCCACGCCTCCGAAGAGACTGGTGGCTACACCAGTGCCTTGGACCACTCGGCCAGGGCTGCCTCTCATAAATAAATATATATGTGAATTTGGGTTGCAGCAGTAGCTAGCAACCTAGTAAGAGATGATCAGTCCAATGCTAAGAAATATAACAAAACTCCTAAAAATAGAGTCAGATCAAAACAAAAGTACATCATTAGAATTACCTTGTCTGAAACCCTACTAGATAAATAATGAATGTCATCATAGTTTTATATTAGAGCTATGACGTGAATAGAAAAACATGAAATTATATTGTTTGTTTCTGAAGACGTCATGAAATAATATCATTGCTCTATGACGTCACAAAATCATTACGCTGTGACGTCATAATTACTACTTAAGAACTACAAAGATGAAAATGTTCTCATTCATAATTAAATAATGGTTTTCAATCAAGCAAGTCACACGCAAGTTGAAAAAACACAGTACTACACAAACAACAGAGATAGTATCTTGAAAAGAGAAAAGCAAAATATTCACCGACCAGGCGCATCGAGAAGTAAAATTGAGAGAGCAAAACAAAGGTATTCAACTGACCAGGCGTATCGAGAAGTAATAATTGAGAGAGCAAAACAAAGGTATTCAACCGACCAGGCGTATCGAGAAGTAATAATTGAGAGAGCAAAACAAAGGTGTTCAACCGACCAGGCGTATCGAGAAGTAATAATTGAGAGAGCAAAACAAAGGTATTCAACCGACCAGGCGTATCGAGAAGTAATAATTGAGAGAGCAAAACAAAACAGCAAGATGTGTTTATCACAATGATGAAGATTATAGACATGCAAAAATTGAGACAGCCAAACAAAAGATCAAGGAGAGTTATCACAATGATGAAGATTACCGCATCAAATATAAGAAAAACCAAAAGCAAAGGTATTCAACCGTCCAGGTGTATCGAGAAGCAAAATTGAGACAGCCAAACAAAAGATCAAGGATGCGTTTACTGGGGTGACAAAATCTATAATGAAAAAATTAAATTCTCTGCGAGGTTGTACCGAAGAACGCATAAGGACAGAGGGAAAAATTACATTCAGAAATACAAGAAGATGGCAAAAATGCAGGCTGATCTTTGTAAATTGAGAAACATTTTACGCATGTTTTATCGGAATCACGAAAAGTATTCAAAATTACAGAATAAAATTATCTTTGAAAGAGCGGATGCTGTTGAAAAGTCGGCTAGAATTCTTTGGCAAAGCTTCATAGTAATATCCCAAAAGAAATGTTGTCAGTTTTAACGAAAAGCTTCCAAGGTATGGATTGGCAACTGCGGAACAGTTTATAGATGCAATGGAAAATGTTTCGACAACACAGTGAATATACGGAGGCGTACTTCTTAGAAAATTCGTATATTAATTTTGGAAGGAGCAATTGCAGTTTTATGTAGCAGCAATAAAAATATATATACAAGCATTATAATAAAGAACGAACTCTTTCCTATACTAAATAAGCCTATATTGGTTATGATATAGTAATGATATGATTCTATAGATAGCTGAATTACAATTGCATAAAGGATCGATGTCAGTCAAGAGGATCTAATGTAGTACTAATTCATAGAATTTTTATTTAAACTTTAAATATATAAATATGTAAAATTGTCTCTGGCTGGATTTGAATCTGCAGCCTATTATATTAAAATTATAATAAAGAACGAATATTTTACCGATTATCTACTAATAACCATATATGAACGTAATAAGTGACATGACGTAATATCTAAAACCTATTGTGTACTAATAATTTACATTAAAAGACGATCACTGAAATAACAAACCATTCCATACATTGGACTTAGTTAGCTACTTGATTGTTTGAGTTTCGTCTCTTACTATTTAAAAGAAGAAAAAGCCGTAGGCTTTTTCCTGTTTGTATTTATAGTTAAAAACGAACACAGGTCCAAGAGAAACTGAACCCTGTGGTTCATTCATATTATCTTCATTATTTTAGCTAGAATGTAAATAATTTTTATAATAAAGATCGAACTCTTCCCTATACTAACTAGCATAGGCAACTTCACTATAGTTAAGATTACAGTATTTATATTATACATCATTATAAATTATAAAAGGTTCGAATGTTCGAAGATTATAGAGTTAAAAATTTTTCCACACCGGAATCGAACCCGGGCCTGTTAAGTGAATTACAATAAAGAACGAACTCTTGCCTATACTAGCTTACATTACTTGCCTATACTAGCTATACTAGCACTTAACTATATTATAGGCTGGTAAAGTTTTATTTAACGTTAACAAGTGGAGTGATTGTAGTATCATGGTTGCAGCTCTAGCTGTAATCTAATTTATAAATCTAATCCGGGTTGCATTTGTAGCTAGCAACCTAGTAAGGAAACGATCAGTCCAATGTTAAGAAATATAAAAACCCCATAACTCCTAAGAAAAGAGTAAAATCAAAACAAAAAGTACACCATTAGAAGAACCGCTTTGTTCAAAATACCTGTATAGGAAAACTTTCTGCCCCTTGGCTTAAACATCAAGGGAAATATATTGCCTTGAAAATCAAGAAAAGTGGCAGCTACTACAGCATTCTGTCTAAACGCTGCATCTTTTTTTTCTTTTTTTTTTCTTTTCCACAGATAACTTGGCACTGGAACATAGTTGAGAGTTGTTCAATGGCTCATTTTAAAGGAAATAATGGGGTTAAAAACCTTTTGTAACTTAAACAAATTATTTTTTAAAACAATCCGGGTTGCAGCGGTAGCTAGCAACCTAGTAAGAGACGATCACCTCCAATGTTTACAGTAAAGAATGATCTCTCTCCCATACTAACTGATATATGGTGGTTACAGGTGTAGTTATCCGGTTTGCAGCGGTAGCTAGCAACCTAGTAAGAGACGATCACGTCTAATGTTAAGAAATATAAAAACCCATAGTTCCTAACAAAGGATTCAGATCAAAACAAAAAGTACACCATTAGAGCCGCCTTGTCCGAACCCCTGTATAGGAAACTTTGTGTCCCCTTGGCTTGAACAGCAAGGGAATATATTGGCTTGAAAATCAAGAAAATTGACTTCAACCACGTTATTCTCCCCAAACGGGATATTTTTTTCTCTTTTCTTTTTTTTGTATCCAGAGATAGCTTGGCACTGGAACATCGTAGAGGGTTGTTCAATAGCTCAATTCAAAGGAAATTAATTGGGTTTAAATTACATTAAGGAATACATAAAAAGATCGATGTCAGTCAGAGGATCTAATGTAGTTTAACAGGGTTGCAGCGGTAGCTAGCCACCTAGTTAGAAACAATCAGGTCCTATGTCCGGGTTGCAGCGGTAGCTAGCAACCTAGTAAGAGACGATCACGTCCAATGTTAATTAAAATCCGGGTTGCAGCGGTAGCTAGCAACCTAGTAAGAGACGATCACGTCCAATGTTAAGAAATATAAAAACCCATAGTTCTTAAAAAAAGAGTCAGATCAAAACAAAAAGTACACCATTAGAACCGCCTTGTCCGAAACCCCTGCATAGTAAAATTTCTGTCCCTTGGCTTGAACAGCAAGGGAAATATATTTGGCTTGAAAATCAAGAAAATTTACAGTAAAGAACGATCTCTTGCCCATAGTAGCAGATATATGTGGTTCCAGGGGTAGCTGCGAGCTGTCCAGATTGCAGCGGTATCCGAGTTGCAGCAGTAGCTAGCAAACTAGTAAGAGACGATCAAGTCCAATGTTAAGAAATATAAAAACCCATACTCCTAAGAAAAGTTCAGATCAAAACAAAAAGTACACTATTAGAAACCGCCATGTCTGAAATCCCTGTATATAAAAAAATTCATTGTCTTTCAAGCGAAGTCATTTCGCTTGAACAACAAGGGAATCCGGTTGCAGCGGTAGCTAGCAACCTAGTAAGAGACTATCACGTCCAATGTTAAGAAATATAAAAACCCCTAACTCCTAAAAGAAATATGATTTAAGAACCATATGCATATTATTATTTCATCATACCAATTATAATCTCTACAAACGGATATTTTTTTCTTTCTTTCTCTTCCACAGATAGCTTGGCACTGGAACATCGTAGAGAGTTGTTTAATGGCTCATTTTAAAGGAAATCTCTAGATCTAGTGCCTTTTGTAATTAAAAATAAAATAAATTTTAAAGTAGAATCAATTTTTACAGTAAAAGAACGATCTCTCGCCATAGTAACTGATATATTGACTGTACAATCGGAGACAGCGGTATTTATGACCTATATCCGGGTTGCAGCGGTAGCTAGCAACCTAGTAAGAGACGATCACGTCCAATGTTAAGAATATAAAAACCCATAGCTCCTAAAAAAGGAGTCAGATCAAAACAAAAAGTACACCATTAGAACCGCCTTGTCCGAAACCCCTGTATAGGAAACTTTCTGTCCCTTGGCTTGAACAGCAAGGGAAATATATTGGCTTGAAAATCAAGAAAATTGACTTTAACCACGTTATTCTCCCCAAACGGATATTTTTTTCTTTTTTTTTTCTTTTGTATCCAGAGATAGCTTGGCACTGGAACATCGTAGAGGGTGGTTCAATAGCTCATTTTAAAGGAAATTAATTGGGTTAAAAATCTATAGTAACTAAAATAAAATTATTTCTAAAAGAGAATAAATTTTTCCAATAAAAACTGTATTTTTGATGCAGTGACGTCATATTACATAAAGGACGATCATTTGAATAACAGACCATTGCATACATTAGACTTTGTTTACATCCGGGTGGGCAGCGGTAGCTAGCAACCTAGTAAGAGACGATCACGTCCAATGTTAAGAAAATATAAAAACCCGTAGTTTCCTAACAGAGGAGTCAGATCAAAACAATTACAGTAAAGAACGATCTCTCGCCCATAGTAACTGATATACGGTGGTTCCAGGGGTATTTTCCGGGTTTTATAGTAAAGAAAGAACTATAGCCTATAGTAGTTGAACTACAAAGCAAACCATTAGACTAATATGAAGGATGGGTCTAGTTAATTATTGATGGGAATTATGTAAGTTTAATCGGTATCAAGGCTGTAGAGATGGCAGAAACCTAGTAAAGAATAAATCATGGCACATTTTAGATTTAGTTAGCTGCCTGATTCTTTGAAGTTCGTCTCTTACTATTCCAAATAAGAAAAAGCCATAGGCTTTTTTTCCTGTTTGTAACCATAGTTGCAGCGGTGTACACTATTAGGTCCAGATTGCAGCGGTAGCTAGCAACCTAGTAAGAGACAAAAACGTCCAATGTATAAAAATATAATACCCGTAACTCCTAAAAGTAGAGTCAGATCAAATCCAGGTTGCAGCGGTAGCTAGCAACCTAGTATGAGACGATCACCTCCAATGTTAAGAAATATACAAAAACCCCCCAACTCCTAAAAAAAGAGTCAGATCAAAACAAAATGTACACCATTAGAACCGCCTTGTCCGAAACCCCTATAAAGGAAACTTACCGCCCTTTGGCTTGAATAACAAAGAAAATATATTACAGTAAAGAACGATCTCTCGCCCATAGTAACTGATATACGGTGGTTCCAGGGGTATTTTCCGGGTTTTATTACTACTTAAGAACGACAAAGATGTAATTATCTCATTCTTGATTAGATAATGGTTAGATCGAAGCAAGCTATACGCAAGTTGAAAAAAACAGTACTACACAAACAACAGAGATAGTAACTTTGAAAAGAAAAAATTATAATAAAGGACGACCTCTTGCCTATACTAAATTTTATACACCACTTAATTATAGTATAGGTTAGTAATTCAACAGATAGCATGGCACTTAAACATTGTAGAGAGTTGTTCAATGGCTCATTTTAAAGGAAATTAATGGGGTTAAAAACCTTTTGTAATTAAAACAAATTATTTTTATTACATTAAGGAATTTTAATTATGTTCCTTAAGAAATCATCACAAGTAAAAATTTCTCATACGGAAATTGAACTCAAGCCACTGGGTGAGAGCTAGCCCAACCTCTAGAACCATATCGCATATATTAAACTATCCGATTAATGAAGTTTATGTTAAAGAACAAATTATAAACCTAGTTAGCTGCCTGATTATTTGAGGATCGTCTCTTACTATTCCAAAGAAGAAAAAGCCGTAGGCTTTTTCCTGTTTGTAATTTATTTTATAATAAAGAATGAACTTAAGGCCTTACTAACTGAAAAGTTTAATATTTTTTATCAAGTACAATAAGGAACGAACTTTAACCCATAGTAACTTAAGTATTAAATCAAACGGTTCGTTGTCATAGTAAAGAGCTGTGTAATGGCTCATTTTAAAGGAAACTGCTGTATATAGAAACCTTTTGTAATTAAAAAATTAATTATTATTATAAAACAAATTATTACGATGTGGTAAAGAACTAACTCTAGGCGATAGCAACTAATTTAATTTTGAAAAGAAAGAATTACAGCAGAAACCTAAATGGTAGTATAAGTAAGCTACATTTAATAACGACCGTCCACCAGGATTTGAACTCGGATCGCAGGATTCAAAGTCTTAAGTGCTAACCGTGCTAACACTACCACCAAGAAATGTTCATATAAGAAAGAATTTTAACAGTATATGAACTTAAAGACCAAACTCTATCCATCAGTATTGTCTATCAGATCGTTTTAACGAACTTTATAGCAATTTTATACATTAAAAGACGATCATTGAATAAGAAATTATTGCATACATTGGACTTAGTTAGCTACTTGATCGTTTGAGGTTCGTCTCTTACTATTTCAAAGAAGAAAAAGCCGTAGGCTTTTTCCTGTTTGTAATATCCGGGTTGCAGCAGTAGCTAGCAACCTAGTAAGAGACGATCACGTCAAATGTTAAGAAATATAAAACCCATAGTTACAATAATTACAATAAAGAGCGTTTATGGCGTGAGGAGTGGTTATATCATCATAGTAGTAGCTATAGCTGCAATCTAGTAAAAGTCCAATTGCCAAAGCCAAAAGCGGTGGCGTAATCTTGTGAAAGTTCAGGGTTGCAGCGGTAGCTAGCACCTAGTAAGAGACGTTCACATCCCGTAGTAAAAACAAAATAGCCCATAACTCCTAAAACTACAGTCAGATCAAAAAAGAAGTCCAAAATTAGAATTGCTTTTTCCAACACCCTTATTTAGGAAAATAACAGCCCTTGGCTTGAATAAGAAGGAAATATATTGGTTTGAAAATCAAGAAAGTGGCTGTAACCACGATATTCGGCATCTAGAGCATCTTCTTTTCTGTTTATTTTTTCACCCAGATAGCTGGGCACTGGAAAATCATAAAGAGCTGTTTAATAGCTCATCTTAAAAGAAATTGCTACTTTTAGTACCTTTTGTAATTAAAAGACAAAAGTTTTAAAATAGTATAATAAAGATCGAACTCTTCCCTATACTAACTTGCATACGCAACTTCACTATAGTTAAGATTACAGTATTTATATTATACATCATTATAGATTATAAAAGGTTCAAATGTTCGAAGATTATAGAGTTAAAAATTTTCCCACACCGGGAATCGAACCCGAGCCTGTTAAGTGAAAGTTAACTATCCTAGCCACTAGACCATATGGAACCATAGAGAAGCATGATTTAAGAGCCATATGCATATTATTATTTCACCATACCTACAATAAAGAACGAACTGTAGTCCATAGTAACTGAATCAGGGTTGCAGCGGTAGCTAGCAACCTAGTAAGAGTACAATAAAGAACGAACTGTAGTCCATAGTAACTGAAGTATTCTAAGGAATCGTTATATAGATGGTAAATTTTTCCTTAAGAAATCATCAGAGGTAAAAAATATCTCTTACCGGGAATCGAACTCGGGTCAACTAGGTGACCCGATTGCCCATGGTAAATGAAAATTTTTACTTTAAAGAACGAACTGTAGTCCGTTATAGTATGGTAAAGATCGACCTCTAGCCTATTTAAATTTTACTATAGAGTTCATTACCATGAACTGTTTGATTGGTTCAAAATTCAAATATCTTTGAAAAGACTGCAGCATGAAAATACATCAAAAATGCAGTTTTTTGACATCCGGGTTGCAGCGGTAGCTAGCAACCTAGTAAGAGACGATCACGTCCAATGTTAAGAAATATAAAAACTCCATAGTTTCCTAACAAAGGAGTCAGATCAAAACAAAAAGTACACCATTAGAATCGCCTTGTCCGAAACCCCTGTATAGGAAACTTTCTGTCCCTTGGCTTGAACAGCAAGGGAAATATATTGGCTTGAAAATCAAGCAAATTGACTTTTACCACGTTATTCTCCCCAAACGGGATATTTTTTTCTTTTTTCTTTCTTTTCCAGAGATAGCTTGGCACTGGAACATCGTAGAGGGTTGTTCAATAGCTCATTTTAAAGGAAATTAATTGGGTTAAAAACCTTTTGTAACTAAAATAAATTATTTCTAAAAGAGAATAAATTTTTCCAATAAAAACTGTATTTTTGATATAATAAAGAACGACCTCTTGCCTATACTAAATTTTATACGCCACTTAATTTTAGCATAGGTTAGTAATCAACAGATAGCTTGGCACTGGACATCGTAGAGAGTTGTTTAATGGCTCATTTTAACGAAAATTAAAAAAATCCGGGTTGCAGCGGTAGCTAGCAACCTAGTAAGAGACTTACACTAAAAGACGATCATTGGAATAACATACCACTGAATACATTGGACATAGTTAGCTACTTGTTTGCTTGTGGTTCGTCTCTTACTATTTCAAAGAAGAAAAAGCCGTAGGCTTTTTCCTGTTTGTAATGATATAGCATAGAATTACAGAAAGAACGATCTCTCATCCATAGTTACTACTTAAGAACTACAAAGATGAAAATGTTCTCATTCATAATTACATAATGGTTTCAATCAAGCAAGTCGCACGCAAGTTGAAAAAACAGTACTACACAAACAACAGAGATAGTATCTTGAAAAGAGAAAAGCAAAAATATTCAACCGACCAGGCGCATCGAGAAGTAAAAATTGAGAGAGCAAAACAAAACAGCAAGATGTTGTTATCACAATGATGAAGATTATAGACATGCAAAAATTGAGACAGCCAAACAAAACATCAAGGAGAGTTATCACAATGATGAAGATTACCGCATCAAATATAAGAAAAACCAAAAGCAAAGGTATTCAACCGTCCATCCGGGTTGCAGCGGTAGCTAGCAACCTAGTAAGAGACGATCACGTCCAATGTTAAGAAATATAAAAACCCATAGTTCCTAACAAAGGAGTCAGATCAAAACAAAAGTACACCATTAGAACCGCCTTGTCTGAAACCCCTGTATAGGAAACTTTTTTTCCCTTGGCTTGAACAGCAAGGGAAATATATTGGCTTGAAAATCAAGAAAATTGACTTTAACCACGTTATTTCTCCCCAAACGGGATATTTTTTTCTTTTTTCTTTTTTTCTTTTTTTTTTTTCTTTTCCACAGATAGCTTGGCACTGGAACATCGTAGAGGGTTGTTCAATAGCTCATTTTAAAGTAAATTAATTGGGTTAAAAACCTTTTGTAACTAAAATAAATTATTTCTAAAAGAGAATAAAATTTTTCCACCAAAAACTGCATTTTCGATGTCTTTTCACACTCCAGTCTTTCAAACATAATCGTATACCAGCGGTAAGATTTGAAACCACGCCTCCGAAGAGACTGTGGCTAACACCAGTGCCTTGGACCACTCGGCCAGGCTGCCTCTCATAAATAAATATATATGTGAAAAAATTTGGGTTGCAGCAGTAGCTAGCAACCTAGTAAGAGATGATCAGTCCAATGCTAAGAAATATAACAAAACTCCTAAAAATAGAGTAAGATCAAATTATAGTAAAGAATTTCCGGGTTGCAGCGGTAGCTAGCAACCTAGTAAGAGACGATCACCTCCAATGTCAAGAAATATAAAACCCCCAACTCCTAAAAAAAGAGTCAGATCAAAACAAAAAGTACACCATTAGAACCGCCTTGTCCGAATCCTCTATAAAGGAAACTTACCTCCCTTTGGCTTGAATAACAAAGAAAATATATTGGCTTGAAAATCAAGAAAATTGACTTTTACCACGTTATTCTCCACAAACGGGATATTTTTTTCTTTCCGCTTTTTCTTTCTGCTCAGCTAGCTGGGCACTGGAAAATCATAGAGAGCTGTATAATAGCTCATTTTAAGGAATTGCAACATCTAGTCACTTTTGTATTTAAAAATAAAATACTTTTTAAAGTAGAATCAATTTTGGTCAAAAAAAATTGCATTTTTGATGTATTTTCATACTGCAGTCTTTTCAAAGATATTTGAATTTTGAAGCAATAAAACAGTCCATGTAATGAACTCTATAGTAATAATAGCTACTTGTCTCAATAGTAACCGAAACTCCTGGAACCAAAATTTTCTTTTTTGGCTTAATCGCTAAAATTATTATGTAAACTGCAAAAATATTTATGATGCCTAATCAGTAAAGTAGTAATTTTTTAATTTAAACAACAAAAATACATGAAAATTCTAAAATTAGTTTTGCTTTTTGTCTCCTGGAAGAAATTTTTTTTTTCATCTCAGTTCAAATTTATTATTGTATCCTGTAACCCGTAAAGTACATATCTCCATATTATTGTCTCATAATTGCAATTATTTTAGTTTTCAGTCCAGAATCACTAAACTTATTATTTAAACTGCAAAAATATTTATGGTGTCTAACCAATAATACTAATTTTTTGTAATTCAAACAAGATAAATACCTGAAAATTTTAAAATTAGTTTTTGTTTTATGCTAGGTTTTTTTAGATACTCGACACGGGATTTTGTGTGCTTAATAATTTTAAATCTTGAAAAAATATGGTCTCACGCGAGTGGAAAAAAAGAAAGAATAACCAAAAACAATATCAAAATAGAACAATCCAAATTTCTACTAATAGAAAACTTTACTACACAAAAAATAAAGCTAACATCCTGAAATATAAGAAAAGTTTATTTAAAAGAGATAAAAATGCCACCAAACGCAATAAAGCTCGAGCACGCGTAAGGATTGCTACTAAGATGTCTTGTGATCCAGGATTTAAGAAAATGAAATATGACAGAGCAAAACAGAGGTATCTTACGGATCAGGGGTATCGAGAAGGGAAAATTGAGACAGCGAAACAAAAGAGCAAGGAACGGTATGATAACGATATAGATTACCGAAACAAACATAAGAAAAAAGTTGCTACCAGAATAATGGGTAGATACTGGGGTGACAAAAGCTATAATGAAAAAATTAAATTCTCTGCGAGGTTGTACCGATCCGGGTTGCAGCGGTAGCTAGCATCCTAGTAAGAGACGATCACCTCCAATGTTAAGAAATATAAAAACCCGTAGCTCCTAAAAAAAGAGTCAGATCAAAACAAAAAGTACACCATTAGAACCGCCTTGTCCAAATCCTCCATAAAGGAAACTTACCGCCCTTTGGCTTGAATAACAAAGAAAATATATTGGCTTGAAAATCAAGAAAATAGACTTTTACCACGTTATTCTCCCCAAACGGTATATTTTTTTTTTTTTTTTTTTTCTTTTGTATCCAGAGATAGCTTGGCACTGGAACATCGTAGAGGGTTGTTCAATAGCTCATTTTTAAAGGAAATTAATTGGGTTAAAAACCTTTTTGTAACTAAAATAAATTATTTCTAAAAGAGAATAAATTTTTCCAATAAAAACTGTATTTTTTGATGCAGTGACGTCATAATTACTATATAAGAAACGTCAAAACTGTAAATGGTCTCATTCATGAATACATAATGGTTAGATCAAAGCAAGCTACACGCAAGTTAACAAATCAGTACTAAAAAATCAAGAAAATCCGGGTTGCAGCGGTTTATAATAAAGAACGACTTCTTGCCTATACTAAATTTTATACGCCACTTAATTATAGTATAGGTTAGTAATTCAAAATTACAGTAAAGAACAATCTCTCTCCCATAGTAACTGATATGTTACATTAAAAGACGATCATTGAATAAAAAGTTATTGCATGCATTGGACTTAGTTAGCTACTTGATCGTTTTTGAGTTCGTCTCTTACTATTTCAAAGAAGAAAAAGCCGTAGGCTTTTTCCTGTTTGTAATATTCTCCTGTTTGTTATCCGGGTTGCAGCGGTAGCTAGCAACCTAGTAAGAGACGATCACCTCCAATGTCAAGAAATATAAAACCCCCAACTCCTAAAAAAAATAGTCAGATCAAAACAAAAAGTACACCATTAGAACCGCCTTGTCCGAATCCTCTATAAAGGAAACTTACCTCCCTTTGGCTTGAATAACAAAGAAAATATATTGGCTTGAAAATCAAGAAAATTGACTTTACCACGTTATTCTCCACAAACGGGATATTTTTTTTCTTTCCGCTTTTTCTTTCTGCTCAGCTAGCTGGGCACTGGAAAATCATAGAGAGCTGTATAATAGCTCATTTTAAAGGAAATTGCAACATCTAGTCACTTTTGTATTTAAAAATAAAATACTTTTTAAAGTAGAATCAATTTTGTCAAAAAATTGCATTTTTGATGTATTTTCATACTGCAGTCTTTTCAAAGATATTTGAATTTTGAAGCAATAAAACAGTCCATGTAATGAACTCTATAGTAATAATAGCTACTTGTCTCAATAGTAACCGAAACTCCTGGAACCAAAATTTTCTTTTTTGGCTTAATCGCTAAATTTATTATGTAAACTGCAAAAATATTTATGATGCCTAATCAGTAATAGTATTTTTTTTTTTAATTTAAACAACAAAAATACATGAAAATTCTAAAATTAGTTTTGCTTTTTGTCTCCTGGAAGAAATTTTTTTTCATCTCAGTTCAAATTTATTATTGTATCCTGTAACCCGTAAAGTACATATCTCCATATTATTGTCTCATAATTGCAATTATTTTAGTTTTCAGTCCAGAATCACTAAACTTATTATTTAAACTGCAAAAAATTTTAGGTGTCTAACCAATAATACTAATTTTGTAATTCAAACAAGATAAATACCTGAAAATTTTAAATTAGTTTTGTTTTATATAATAAGGAACGACCTCTTGTCTATACTAAATTTTATACGCCACTTAATTATAGTATAGGTTAGTAATTCAACAGATAGCTTTGCACTGGAACATCGTAGAGAGTTGTTCAATGGTTACAGTAAAGAACGATCTTTCGTCCATATCTGGGTTGCAGCGGTAGCTAGCACCTAGTAAGAGAGACGATCACGTCCAATGTTAAGAAATATAAAAACCCATAGTTCCTAAGAATGGAGTCAGATCAAAACAAAAAGTACACCATTAGAACCGCCTTGTCCGAAACCTCTATAAAGGAAACTTACCGCCCTTTGGCTTGAATAACAAAGAAAATATATTGGCTTGAAAATCAAGCAAATTGACTTTTACCACGTTATTCTCCACAAACGGGATATTTTTTTCTCTTTTCTCTTTTTCTTTGTTTCCAGAGATAGCTTGGCACTGGAACATCGTAGAGGGTTGTTGCATAGCTCATTTTAAAGAAAATTAATTGGGTTAAAAACCTTTTGTAACTAAAATAAATTATTTCTAAAAGAGAATAAATTTTTCCACCAAAAACTGCATTTTTTGATGTCTTTTCACACTGCAGTCTTTCAAACATAATCGTATACCAGCGGTAAGATTTGTTAAAAAACCCATTATAATAAAGAACGACCTCTTACCTATACTAAATTTTATCGGCCACTTAACTATAGTATAGGCTAGTACAGTTTATTATATTTTCCGGGTTGCAGCGGTAGCTAGCAACCTAGTAAGAGACGATCACGTCCAATGTTAAGAAATATAAAAACCCATAGTTCCTAAAAAAGGAGTCAGATCAAAACAAAAAGTACACCATTAGAACCGCCTTGTCCGAAACCCCTGTATAGGAAACTTTCTGTCCCTTGGCTTGAACAGAAAGGGAAATATATTGGCTTGAAAATCAGAAAAGTGGCAGCTACTACAACATTCTTCCTAAACGGGATATTTTTTTTCTTTTTTTTTTTCTTTGTTTCCAGAGATAGCTTGGCACTGGAACATCGTAGAGGGTTGTTCAATAGCTCATTTTAAAGGAAATTAATTGGGTTAAAAACCTTTTGTAACTAAAATAATTATTTCTAAAAGAGAATAAATTTTTCCACCAAAACTGCATTTTCGATGTCTTTTCACACTGCAGTCTTTCAAACATAATCGTTTACCAGCGGTAAAATTTGAACCCACGCCTCCAAAGAGACTGGTGGCTAACACCAGTGCCTTGGACCACTCGGCCAGGTTGCCTCTCATAAATAATATATATGTGAATCCGGGTTGCAGCAGTAGCTAGCAATCTAGTAAGAGACGATCAGTCCAATGCTAAGAAATATAACAAAACTCCTAAAAATAGAGTCAGATCAAAACAAAAGTACATCATTAGAATTACCTTGTCTGAAACCCTACTAGATAAATATTGAATGTCGTCATAGTTTTTTTCCGGGTTGCAGCGGTAGCTAGCAACCTAGTAAGAGACGTCACCTCCAATGTCAAGGAATATAAAACCCCCAACTCCTAAAAAAAGAGTCAGATCAAAACAAAAAGTACACCATTAGAACCGCCTTGTCCGAATCCTCTATAAAGGAAACTTACTGCCCTTTGGCTTGAATAACAAAGAAAATATATTGGCTTGAAAATCAAGAAAATTGACTTTTACCACTTTATTCTCCACAAACGAGATATTTTTTTCTTTCCGCTTTTTTTTTCTGCTCAGCTAGCTGGGCACTGGAAAATCATAGAGAGCTGTATAATAGCTCATTTTTAAAGGAAATTGCAACATCTAGTCACTTTTGTATTTAAAAATAAAATACTTTTTAAAGTAGAATCAATTTTGTCAAAAAAATTGCATTTTTGATGTATTTTCATACTGCAGTCTTTTCAAAGATATTTGAATTTTGAAGCAATAAAACAGTCCATGTAATGAACTCTATAGTAATAATAGCTACTTGTCTCAATAGTAACCGAAACTCCTGGAACCAAAATTTTCTTTTTTGGCTTAATCGCTAAAATTATTATGTAGACTGCAAAAATATTTATGATACCTAATCAGTAATAGTAATTTTTTAATTTAAACAACAAAAATACATGAAAATTCTAAAATTAGTTTTGCTTTTTGTCTCCTGGAAGAAATTTTTTTTTCATCTCAGTTCAAATTTATTATTGTATCCTGGAACCAAGCTTTTTTTTGGTTTGTAACCCGTAAAGTACATATCTCCATATTATTGTCTCATAATTGCAATTATTTTAGTTTTCAGTCCAGAATCACTAAACTTATTATGTAAACTGCAAAATATTTATGGTGTCTAACCAATAATACTAATTTTGTAATTCAAACAAGATAAATACCTGAAAATTTTAAAATTAGTTTTGTTTTTTATGCTAGGTTTTAGATACTCGACACGGGATTTTGTGTGCTTAATAATTTTAAACCTTGAAAAAATATGATCTCACGCGAGTGGAAAAAAAGAAAAGAATAACCAAAAACAATATCAAAATAGAACAATCCAAATTTCTACTAATAGAAAACTTTACTACACAAAAAATAAAGCTAACATCCTGAAATATCAGAAAAGTTTATTTAAAAGAGATAAAAAATGCCACCAAACGCAATAAAGCTCGAGCACGCGTAAGGATTGCTACTAAGATGTCTTGTGATCCAGGATTTAAGAAAATGAAATATGACAGAGCAAAACAGAGGTATCTTACGTATCAGGGGTATCGAGAAGGGAAAATTGAGACAGCGAAACAAAAGAGCAAGGAAAGGTATGATAACGATATAGATTACCGAAACAAACATAAGAAAAAGTTGCTACCAGAATAATGGGTAGATACTGGGGTGACAAAAGCTATAATGAAAAAATTAAATTCTCTCTGCGAGGTTGTACCGAAGAACGCATAAGGACAAAGGGAAAAATTACATTCAGAAATACAAGAAGATGGCAAAAATGCAGGCTGATCTTTGTAAATTGAGAAACATTTTACGCATGTTTTATCGGGATCACGAAAAGTATTCGAAATTACAGATTAAAATTCTCTTTGAAAGAGCGGATGCTGTTGAAAAGTCGGCTAGAAATGCTTTGGCAAAGCTTCATAGCAATATCCAAAAGAAATGTTGTCAGTTTAACGAAAAGCTTCCAAGGTATGGATTGGCAACTGCGGAACAGTTTATAGATGCAATGGAAAATGTTCGACAACACAGTGAATATACGGAGGCGTACTTCTTAGAAAATTCGTATATTAATTTTGGAAGGAGCAATTGCAGTTTATGTAGCAGCAATAAAAATATATATACAAGCATACCTATCAACAGCGAAGGAAAAGCAATGTTTTTCAATTATGGCGAAAACGAGCCTGTTAGGGTTATTAGTAAATGTGTTTGTAAGACTAATGATTCAGAACAAATTCCTGGAACACCGACTCAAGAAAAAAGCATTTCTAACTGTGTTTTTAAACAGTTCGTTTAGTTCTACTGAATATTTGGCAAAAAATTCTCTGTGTAGTAGAACAAAAATTGTCCTGAAAAGTACCGAGACAACTATTGAAAAATGCTCTAAAACTAGATCTGACAAGGAAATTATGATGGCTGAAGTCACCTATAACAATCTGAGTAAACATTCAAAACCAAAAATTGGGCAGCAGGTTACTTGGCAATGTCACCCTGATATCCGCAAGCTCTATCCGACGGATATTGAATTATGTCAAATTCTTTTTGATATCCTTGAAAACAATATAGCATTAAAATTTTCAACTGACAAAGTGGTTAATTTCTACCTTGGCGGCTTGGATTATTGTGAAATCAATTACAGGGACACAAGAAAGCATGGGCATTCGTTATACTGTAGCCCAAATGAGGGATGTCAGAGCTATTTGCGTTCTCTAAGGGCACTAGCTCCACATTTTCCTGTCTTGAACTGTTTCATTAATAGCGTATATAAGGCAGTATCAAAATGTAAGATTATACAACATATTAATCTACTAAAAGTCGAGGGCTCGTACAAGGAACTAAGTCATTACATAGAAGAAGTGCCAAGTAGACTCTGTCGTAATAATAGTCAAGACTTCATTTACGGTGATAGCAATATTAGAGTTTCTGTGGATGAAAATACAATAATAAAATTATTTGGTGAGAGCCTTGATAAGGTAGCTAACATTAGGGATGTATACCCCACAATGCATTGTGACAGTTGTGAGAAGATAAAGACAAAATACCAATTGAAGAGTCTAAGATCCCTTTCAAATAAGAAAGGTTTTGATGTAATGATGGCCACGATTTTAGAACACCTACAACAGGACATACCCAAAGATGACAGAGAAGAACTAATTCAATGTACAGGTTGGAAAGAGGATGTCATAGATTCATTCTTTGTCTGTGATTACTGTGCTGGGAAAATGTTGAAAAGTCAGGAGAATGTCCGATCAGTATTAAATAACCTTCATATAGACTGTACACCGGAATGTATAAAGTGTTTAAATAATTTTGAAATGGCAATGATTCGATTTGTAATGCCTTGTCTTACGATCGTCAGATTAGGACAAGTAACTGCATTGAAGAGACCTAGAACAGAACTTGTTGACGCTCTTAAGGGAGAATAGTATATCTACCTGTTGATGTGCAAGCAAATGCAGATATTCAGCCTGAAAAACTTCTTAACATTGATAGTTTTGTAGTCATTGTCAATGGTCAGCCTACTTACAACAAGAATGTTTGGACTGCACTATAGATCTGAGAAAAGTCCATGAAGCACTGTTGTGGTAAGAGAGAGAACAACAGTCTCTATAAAACAATACATGCATACACCCTAGAAGATTTAAAAAAAATACTTGAAGCCCGTCTTGCTGAAAAAGCGGTTGGTGTTGATAATTTACCTGAAATACCGGAAGCTGCAGTCCTTCAGAAACTGACAGAAAGTGCAAAATCTACATTGGTTGAACATTTTTCTGTCCAGCCTCTCAATTCAGCGGTTCCAAAAGACTTCATTGAATATTGACTTTAACCACGTTATTTCTCCCAAACGGGATATTTTGTTCTCTTTTCTTTTTTTTTTTTCTTTTCCACAGATATTACAGTAAAGAACGATCTCTGGCCCTTAGTAACTGATATAAGGTGTTATCCGGGTTGCAGCGGTAGCTAGCAACCTAGTAAGAGACGATCACCTCCAATGTCAAGAATATAAAACCCCCCAACTCCTAAAAAAAGAGTCAGATCAAAACAAAAAGTACACCATTAGAACCGCCTTGTCCGAATCCTCTATAAAGGAAACTTACCTCCCTTTGGCTTGAATAACAAAGAAAATATATTGGCTTGAAAATCAAGAAAATTGACTTTTACCACGTTATTCTCCACAAACGGGATATTTTTTTCTTTCCGCTTTTTCTTTCTGCTCAGCTAGCTGGGCACTGGAAAATCATAGAGAGCTGTATAATAGCTCATTTTAAAGGAAATTGCAACATCTAGTCACTTTTGTATTTAAAAAAATAAAATACTTTTTAAAGTAGAATCAATTTTGTCAAAAAAATTGCATTTTTGATGTATTTTCATACTGCAGTCTTTTCAAAGATATTTGAATTTTGAAGCAATAAAACAGTCCATGTAATGAACTCTATAGTAATAATAGCTACTTGTCTCAATAGTAACCGAAACTCCTGGAACCAAAATTTTCTTTTTTGGCTTAATCGCTAAAATTATTATGTAAACTGCAAAAATATTTATGATGCCTAATCAGTAATAGTAATTTTTTAATTTAAACAACAAAAATACATGAAAATTCTAAAATTAGTTTTGCTTTTTGTCTCCTGGAAGAAATTTTTTTTTCATCTCAGTTCAAATTTTATTATTGTATCCTGTAACCCGTAAAGTACATATCTCCATATTATTGTCTCATAATTGCAATTATATTTAGTTTTCAGTCCAGAATCACTAAACTTATTATTTTTAAACTGCAAAAATATTTATGGTGTCTAACCAATAATACTAATTTTGTAATTCAAACAAGATAAATACCTGAAAATTTTAAAATTAGTTTTTTTTTATGCTAGGTTTTAGATACTCGACACGGGATTTTGTGTGCTTAATAATTTTAAATCTTGAAAAAAATATGGTCTCACGCGAGTGGAAAAAAAAGAAAGAATAACCAAAAACAATATCAAAATAGAACAATCCAAATTTCTACTAATAGAAAACTTTACTACACAAAAAATAAAGCTAACATCCTGAAATATAAGAAAAGTTTATATTTAAAAGAGATAAAAATGCCACCAAACGCAATAAAGCTCGAGCACGCGTAAGGATTGCTACTAAGATGTCTTGTGATCCAGGATTTAAGAAAATGAAATATGACAGAGCAAAACAGAGGTATCTTACGGATCAGGGGTTATCGAGAAGGGAAAATTGAGACAGCGAAACAAAAGAGCAAGGAACGGTATGATAACGATATAGATTACCGAAACAAACATAAGAAAAAAGTTGCTACCAGAATAATGGGTAGATACTGGGGTGACAAAAGCTATAATGAAAAAATTAAATTCTCTGCGAGGTTGTACCGAAGAACGCATAAGGACAAAGGGAAAAATTACATTCAGAAATACAAGAAGATGGCAAAAATGCAGGCTGATCTTTGTAAATTGAGAAACATTTTACGCATGTTTTATCGGGATCACGAAAAGTATTCGAAATTACAGATTAAAATTCTCTTTGAAAGAGCGGATGCTGTTTGAAAAGTCGGCTAGAAATGCTTTGGCAAAGCTTCATGGCAATATCCAAAAGAAATGTTGTCAGTTTAACGAAAAGCTTTCCAAGGTATGGATTGGCAACTGCGGAACAGTTTATAGATGCAATGGAAAATGTTCGACAACACAGTGAATATACGGAGGCGTACTTCTTAGAAAATTCGTATATTAATTTTGGAAGGAGCAATTGCAGTTTATGTAGCAGCAATAAAAATATATATACAACAAGCATACCTATCAACAGCGAAGGAAAAGCAATGTTTTTCAATTATGGCGAAACGAGCCGGTTAGGGTTATTAGTAAATGTGTTTGTAAGACTAATGATTTAGAACAAATTCCTGGAACACCGAAACTCAAGAAAAAAGCATTTTCTAACTGTGTTTTAAACAGTTCGTTTAGTTCTACTGAATATTTGGCAAAAAATTCTCTGTGTAGTAGAACACACTGTCCTGAAAAGTACGAGACAACTATTGAAATGCTCTAAAACTAGATCTGACAGGGAAATTATGATGGCTGAAGTCACCTATAACAATCTGAGTAAAAATTCAAAACCAAAATTACAATTCTATTTCCGGGTTATAGCGGTAGCTAGCAACCTAGTAAGAGACGATCACGTCCAATGTTAAGAAATATTTTCGGGTTGCAGCGGTAGCTAGCATCGGGTTGCAGCGGTAGCTAGCAACCTAGTAAGAGACGATCACGTCCAATGTTAAGAAATACAAAACCCCCTTACTCCTAAAAAAAAGAGTCAGATCAAAACAAAAAGTACACCATTAGAACCGCCTTATCCGAAACCCCTATTAAGGAAACTTACCGCCCTTTGGCTTGAATAACAAAGAAAATATATATTGGATTGAAAAATCAAGAAAATGGACTTTAACCACGTTATTCTCCACAAACGGGATATTTTTTTCTTTCCGCTTTTTCTTTCTCCTCAGCTAGCTGGGCACTGGAAAATCATAGAGACCTGTATAATAGTTTATTTTAAAGGAAATTCCTACATCTAGTGTCTTTTGAAATTAAAAATAAAATACTTTTTTAAAGTAGAATCAATTTTGTCAAAAATTGCATTTTTGATGTATTTTCATACTGCAGTCTTTTCAAAGATATTTGAATTTTGAAGCAATCAAACATTTCATGGTAATGAACTCTATAGTAATAATAGCTTCTTGTCTCAATAGTAACCGAAACTCCTGGAACCAAAATTTTCTTTTTTGGCTTATCCGGGTTGCAGCAGTAGCTAGCAACCTAGTAAGAGACGATCACGTCCAATGTTAAGAAATATAAAAACCCATAACTCCTAAGAAAGGAGTCAGATCAAAAACAAAAAGTACACCATTAGAACCGCCTTATCCGAAACCCCTATAAAGGAATCTTACCGCCCTTTGGCTTGAATAACAAAGAAAATATATTGGCTTGAAAATCAAGAAAATTGACTTCAACCACGTTATTCTCCACAAACGGGATATTTTTTTTCTTTCTTTCTTTTGTTTCCAGAGATAGCTTGGCACTGGAACATCGTAGAGAGTTGTTCAATGGCTCATTTTAAAGGAAATCTCTAGATCTAGTGCTATTTGTACTTAATTTTTTTTAATTAATTATTTTTTACGAAAAACTTAATTTTTTTATATACAATATCGATCAATGACGTCATAGTCGTTGGATGTAGTTAGTATCTGGGTTGCAGCGGTAGCTAGAAACCTAGTAAAGAGACGATCACGTCCAATGTTAAGAAATATAAAAACCCATAGTTCCTAAAAAAGGAGTCAGATCAAAACAAGAAGTACACCATTAGAACCGCCTTGTCCGAAACCCCTGTATTGAAAACTTTCTGTCCCCTGGCTTGAACAACAAGGGAAATATATTGGCTTGAAAATCAAGAAAAGTGGCAGCTACTACAACATTCTGCCTAAACGGGATATTTTTTTCTTTTTTTTTTCTTTTTTTTGTATCCAGAGATAGCTTGGCACTGGAACATTACTACTTAATAATTATAATAAAGAACGACCTCTTACCTATACTAAATTTTATACGCCGCTTATTTATAGTATAGTTTAGTAATTCAACCGATAGATTGGTACTGGAACATCGCTGAGAATTGTTCAATGGCTCATTTTAAAGGAAATTCATGGGGGTTAAAACTTCTTCTAATTAAAATAAATCGTTTTTAGTACCTTGAGAAATTTTAATTATGTTTTTCTTAAGAAATCATAATAAGTTAAAATTTCCCATACAAAATTTGAAGTCAAGCCAACTGGGTGAGAGGTATCCCAACCTCTAGACCATATAGTCTGGGTTGCAGCGGTAGCTAGCAACCTAGTAAGAGACGATCAAGTCCAATGTTAAGAATATAAAAACCCATAGTTCCTAAAAAAGGAGTCAGATCAAAACAAAAAGTACACCATTAGAACCACCTTGTCCGAAACTCCTGTATAGGAAACTTTCTGTCCCTTGGCTTGAACAGCAAGGGAAACATATTGGCTTGAAAATCAAGAAAAGTGGCAGCTACTACAACATTCTGCCTAAACGGGATATTTTTTTTTTCTTTCTTCTTTTCCACAGATAGCTTTGCACTGGAACATCGTAGAGAGTTGTTCAATGGCTCATTTTAAGGAAATCTCTAGACTAGCGCCTTTTGCACTTAATTTTTTTTAATCAATTATTTCTTACGAAAAACTTAATTTTTTATATACAATATTGATCAATGACGTCATAGTCGTTGGATGTAGTTATCCGGGTTGCAGCGGTAGCTAGCATTCGGGTTGCAGCGGTAGCTAGCAATCCGGGTTGCAGCGGTAGCTAGCAACCTAGTAAGAGACGATCACGTCCAATGTTAAGAAATATAAAAACCCATAGTTCCTAAAAAAGGAGTCAGATCAAAACAAAAAGTACACCATTAGAACCGCCTTGTCCGACACCTCTGTATAGGAAACTTTCTTTCCCTTGGCTTGAACAGCAAGGGAATATATTGGCTTGAAAACCAAGAAAAGTGGCAGCTACTACAACATTCTGCCTAAACGGGATATTTTTTTCTCTTTTCTCTTTCTTTGTTTCCAGAGATAGCTTGGCACTGGAACATCGTAGAGGGTTGTTCAATAGCTCATTTTAAAGGAAATTAATTGGGTTAAAACCCTTTTGTAACTAAAATAAATTATTTCTAAAAGAGAATAAACTTTTCCACCAAAAACTGCATTTTCGATGTCATTTTAAGCAGATGAAAGATCTTGGTACTGACCAATTTCAAATCAAGAAACTAAAAGGTGAGAGCGAGAACATATTTCAGGAAGAACTTGATCTAAAAGTGTTTTTCTAAATCTTTTCCCGAAAGGCAAATATGGCTTGCGTGACAAGGCAAGACCATTTCGGATTAGGAATACAGAATATTTTAAATCAAGGCTTCTTAGCAGACATACTAAGTTTCGTCTTGACGAACAGTTTCTTTTTCACAGCTTCCAATTGCAAGAATTCTCTTACATGTGTAATAGCGTCGGTCATATGTTGCGGACTGTGAAACCAAATCAAAATGCTCGTCAATTTATAGACAGGCTTCATTCCCGTGATGGAGAGATGGAAGCGACTTTGTTTTCTGTTCAATCAAAAATCAGAGGATCTCAGCAGTATTTTCAATCTCTTTCCTATAAAGTGAAGTCAATGATTGAGCAATTGGGTCCACCGACTTTGTTTCTGACAGTTTCATGTGCTGAGTGGTACTCTCCTGAATTTATTGACTATTTACGGACTGTCCATAAGAACTTACCTGGTGTGGCAAAAATGACCCCAGCAAAGTTGACGTGTCTAGATCCAATTGCAGTTTCCTTGCACTTTGAAAAAAATGGACACCTATATTTAATGAGCTAATTTGTTCAAAGACAAATCCTTTGTTTGGTAAAATTAAGGATCATTTCTGGCGTATCGAGTATCAGAAACGAGGTGCGCCTCATGTACACTGTGTGTTGTGGATTGAAGATGCTCCTATTATTGGGAAATCAACAGCGTCTGAAGTGATTCAGTATATCAATAGTATTATAACTTGTGAAATACCAAATAGATTGACTAGTCCAACTCTTCACAAACTGGTCAAAGACCATCAAGTGCACCGCTGTAATAAATACTGTCAAAGAAAGTATAAGAGAAAAAGAGGAAGATGGGTTACGTATTGTAAGTTTGGCTTTCCTCGTCCTACAAAGGAACGAACAGAATTATATGACATCCTTGACTGCTTGGCTCATGGTACAAACCGTAAAAAGCCAAGAAAAAGAATATATCATCTGCTTCGAAGAGATGACGAGCGTTATATAAATGACTATTCTCCTGCGTTACTTATTGCTAATCAAGCAAACATTGATGTTCAATATATTGGCCATTTGGGCTCTAAATTACCGTATTACATTACCGATTACATGACAAAAGCAGAGAGTGTCGAAATAGAAGCAATGTGGGAGGAAGTAAATAATGCATGCAAAAGTTTTGGTCAACGAACTATGTCCTACTTGTTGAAGTCCATAAAAAACCCGTCAAGTTGGAGCAGTTGAAGCTGCTGATAGGCTTCTTGGTACTAAATTGTAAAGTATTTCTAGGCAATTTAGATATATTGACCTTGCGAAAAAGAGCGAGGTGAAGAGGACACTGAGAAGGTATGAGGAGCTTGAAAAGCTCGCTAAAAACGATCCACAGAGTAGTGATTTGTACATTGCCCACTGGGTTATTGATATCTACCCTAAAAGACCGGAACATATGGAAAATATCAGTCTTTTTCAGTTATTGTCTTGGTATGAACGGAGCGTAATGGTGCTGATGATAATATGATGTTAACTGACGGGTCCTTCTACCTCAGAAAAAGGCTTTTTAAACCGTATATCATACAGCACAGAAAGGTGAACCCATTTGAAACTGACGAGAAGAAAAATGCTTACTATGGAGATCTTTTAAAATTGTTTAAACCTTGGAGAAATGAAAATGAACTAGTAGTTAGTGGAAATAGCAACTACGAAACCTACTGTGTTGAAAGTGTAAACTATCCCGACATGGTAGCTTACCACGAAAAATTTGTTGTTAAGAGGAAAAAAGCGATATAGAATTTGAAGAAAGGGTCCGAGAACGTGCAAAAGAAATTCTGAAGGCAGAAAATATTGATGAAAACATTGAAGATGACCCAGAAAATGCAATTCAGGGAGGAGTCATTGACAGAGCAGCAGATGCTATGGAGGATTTGTTAGACGCAAACAACAGATTTTAAATGGTGACACCGAAGACAGGTTGAAAAATGATTATGAGTCGCTCAATATTGATCAAAAGAGAGTTGTTGACAAAATTTTAGACTCAGTTACCAAGCGCAATGGTGCAACATCTTTGAAGTTGATTGTATCTGGATGTGGGGGTACAGGAAAATCTAGGGTTATCAGTGTCGTGAGAAGACTACTTTGCAACAAGTTCAAGAATGAAGATTGTCCCGTTGTAGTTATGGCACCTACTGGTATTGCTGCACATAGCATAAATGGTTTAACAATACATAGTTGTTTAAGTTTAGCTATTGATCAGGAAAACACCACAAAATACACACCTCTCTCCACTGAAAAACTTCTTACTTTGAGAAAGACACTTAAGGAGACAAGACTTTTTATTATTGATGAAATTAGTATGGTTTCGTCTCTTCTTTTAACCTACATTCATTTAAGACTATCAGAAATATTGGCAGTTGATTTGCCAATGGGTAATGCTAACTGCGTATTTTTGTGAGATTTTCTTCAATTAAGACCAGTAAGTGGTAATCCTCCTTATATGCCTCTCACACGACTAGAAGTAAAAAACAGGATCGGATCAGTTGGTACTTTTAACCTCTGGCATCTATTTGAGTATGAGGAACTAAGCATAAATGTGAGACAAAAGATGGATAAGAGTTATGCTAATACACTTGCTGAAATTAGACAGGGGTTTTGCACTGGGGAAAATTTGAATAGTCTTTACAAGAGAAAAATTGGGAACTCCTACAGAGCATCAAATGACGAAATAATAGATCTTTTACTCAAAATTGTATGAAGAGGGAAATAGACATGTCATTTTTTATGCCCACCAATGAAAATTGTATGGTAGTTAACGATTTACTTCTTACAAAAAGCTGCTCAGACTACGTTAAACTTTCTGCAGTTGATCGACTCTCTTCAGTTGTTGACGACAAACGAATCGAACAGAAAGCAGCAAACACAATTTTAGATTTTGGCAACGACAAAAAAAAGAACAGCCGGTTCTTTCATGAGCTTGTTACTTGCAGTAGGTGCACGTGTAATGCTCCAAAGAAATATTTGTGTTGCTAAGGGGCTAGTAAATGGATCAATGGGAACAGTAACAAGCTTCAAGTTGCTACCAAACGGAGAAATAATTGGAGTTCTTGTAAAATTTGATGGACTGGAACTTCCGGTTGAAATTGGCAGAGAAACCGTGCGCTTTGAAGTTTTGAAGCAAGTCTTTTTTACGCGAAGACAGTTTCCTCTTCAACTGGCCTTTGCCATTACAATACACAAGTCCCAAGGACTAAGTTTACAGTGTGCAATTGTTGACGCAGGTAATCGCTGCTGCGGTCCAGGTATGTTGTACGTTGCTCTTTCCCATGTGACCACTAGTGCAGGTTTACATCTAGTAGAATTTGATAAGACAAAGATTTATTGCGATGTTGATGCTTTAATTGAGTACAACCGTTTGAGACAAATTTATAGAACAGATCTTCCATTGTTTGAGTTCCCAGAAAGGCAACTCAGAGGTACACCAGATGAAGTATGTATAACAAATGAAGTAAACTCTAAAGGACAACAGACTCAAGGAAAAAAAAATTCCATTGTTGGAGGTCCCAGAAAAAGAATGAGAAGCCCTTCAGTTGAGAACCCTTATTAATAGATCCTATCATTAGACTCAATTAGCGAGCCAATGTCACTTCACCAACGCAAAATCTACAATGTTAATTAGAACCCCATCATCTAAAAAAATCATCTGATTGCAATGGCTACCTAAAATTTATTATCAGATATATTTGTGGAAAAAGGGCTTGGGGGTGGGGGCTAATTGCCCTCTGATCACCTTTGACTCTAAAAAAAATGGTCTTAAAACTCTTGGTTTTCAATCAAATGAGCCCCCTTTGAAGTTTATGCGACGACCCCTTCTATATAAAGCACCTCTGGGATAAAAAAAATAAATGGAGTATGGGGGGAGGCTAGCTGCCCTCCGATCCCTTTTTACTCGTAAAAAGTGAATGAAAAATTTCAATTTCCAATCAAATGAGCCTTTTATGAAGCATATACGAGCAACCCTTCCATAACAGCCATATATACCCCCAGGACATAACTTACAACGCCTGCCCCCGGGCCCTGGGGGGTTGTGTTAACTCCTGAGTTTTGTTATCTGACTTTTGAACAATTTTTAACTTAATGGCTATCTCAAAATTTTTATATCGGATGCATTCGGGAAAAAAGGGGCATGGGGGGGAGGGGGGTTAGTTGCCCTCAAATCTCTTTTGACTATAAAACTGAACGAGAACTTTCAATTTCCAATCAAATGAGCCCTCTGAAGTTTTTACGACCATCCCTTCCATAAGAGCCATATATTCCCCCAGGCCATAACTTACAATGCCTGCCCTCGGGCCCTGAGGGGCTGTGTTAACCCTGTAGTTTAAGTTATATCGTCTTTGAACTATTTAAAAAAAATGGCTATATCAAAATTCTTATCAGATTGGTTTGAGAAAAGCTAGGCGTAGAGGGGGGGGGGGGATTATGTGCCCATAAAAAGTGAACTAGAACTTTTAATTTCCAATAAAATGAGCCCTCGCTGAAGTTTATACGAGCATCCATTCCATTAGGACCTTATATGCCCCCAGGGTATAAATTACAACGCCTGTCTCTGGGCCCTGGGGGGGTTGTGTCAACATCAATTTTTTTTTTATCTGACCTTTTAACTATTTTTAACAAAAAATGGCCATCTCAAAAATTTTATCTGATACAGTGGCTACCGGAGCTTTTCTTATCCGACCTTTGAACTATTTTTAACAAAATATCTATTTAAAAATTTGTATCAGATAGTTACAGTAAGGACCGAAGTCTTTCTCGTAATAACTGTTGCAACAGGGAAAAGAAAAAGAGGTCTGTGGTATATATGACGTCATACGAGGTCGCATTTGATTTTATACATAAAGTCTCGAAATAGTTCTTCATAAATTGTGTTAGTCAAGTAGTTAGAGTGAAGAAACAAACCTTAGGCCATAGTTAGAGAAATAAGAATATCCGGGTTGCAGCGGTACCTAGCAACCTAGTAATTACATAATTCGGGATGCAGCGGTAGCTAGCAACCTCGTAGAGACGTTTATATTAAAACTTTCCAGGTTGCAGCGGTAGCTAGCGACCTAATACGAGGCGATCACGCCCAATGTTAAGAAATAAAAATCCATAACTCCTAAAAAAAAGTCAGATCAAAACAAAATGTACAACATTACTTTTTTGACCTTCGCGTTTGAGATGATGTTAATTAGATTCTCATCCGGGTTGCAGCGGTAAATAGCAACCTAGTAAGAGACGATCACGTCCAATGTTAAGAAATATAAAAAACCCATAAATCCTAAAAAAAAGAGGCAGATCAAAACAAAAAGTACACCATTAGAACCGCCTTGTCCGAAACCGCTGAATAGGAAACTTCCTGTCCCTTGGCTTGAACAGCAAATGAAATATATTGGCTTGAAAATCAAGAAATGTGGCAGCTACTACAGCATTCTGCCTAAACGGCATCTTTTTTTTTCTTCTTCTTTTCCAAAGATAGCTCAGCACTGGAACATCGTAGAGAGTTGTTCAATGGCTCATTTTAAAGGAAACTAAATGGGGTTAAAAACCGTTTTGTAACAAAAACAAATTATTTTTAAAACAGAATAAATTTTT
>JAPEVW010000040.1:1107500-1118000 GCA_027921565.1 Artemia sinica | reverse complement strand
TAACTGAGTATAGTTACAGCTCTTTTTAAGTAAATATTTTAACATGATAAAGGTAATACCATTAGATTCTATATTTTATAATATTTCCATATATCATGGTCACTTGTGACAATACACAACTCAAACCCTCCCCCCAGGATGGTCCCACACTTAGGCCTAGAATAGGGCCTATATAAAACCAAAAGAAAGAAGGTCTTACTTTGTTAAATTTATAGGCTTCCAATTCACATAATTTAGTTAGGAAGAAAATGAATATTTTGTTTTATATCTTTTTATGCTCTTCCTAGGCTAAAATCAATAATCATTTCTGAATTTCCTTCTTTTCAAGGTGTAGGCTGTAAGGTTCCTATTTATGGCTGTCAACAATAGCAATCCATTAATGTAGGCTACTTTTTGTTTTGCTATGGTATCTTTTTTTGGTAAATTTTTGGATGAACTCACTAATGAGATAGGCCTAGCTAAAAAATAGACATATCTTTAGAATCAGAATGAATCAAAATTTAAAATTCATTTGCATTAGGAATGATGTTTTCTAGAAACAAGCAAATACCAGACAAAGGAACAAGTTCTTTTCAATTAGAGTTGTCAACTTGTAGAGCTCCCTCAGTGAAAAAACTGCAACCTCTACCAGCATAGATGGGTATTTGTTTAGCCTTATGTCACCTGATAAGGAGACATGTTAAGAAAACAATTCTTACTTTAAAATATGTATAATGATCCTAGTTCTTATATTATCCAAGGGGAGAACCTTTATCATCATGTCTTTCCTCTAAAAATCCTTCTTTTTCCAGCTTAAGAGAAAAAGTTTCCAAAAATCACCACATTAAGAATTCAATGCTTAAGTCTTTTTAAATTGCCGCCTAATAAGGTCTTTTATAGATAGCGTTCATGCCGGTCTTTTTAATATTTTTTTTTAAAAGAGCAGTGGCAAAGGGTGAATATCAAAATATGAACACTAAAGACCGGCATGAACGCTATCTATAAAAGAACTTATTAGGCAGCAATTTAAAAAGACAAGCATTCAAATACAATCTTAGACCACACTGGCTATACATGACAAACAAAACTCAGAGAGGGGAGAAAGTAACAAAATGAAAAATAAAATCAAAAAAGGGTGAAAATGAGGATTTTGTCAGCCAGCAAACCATGAAGATGACAAAATATAAGCAAATATTTTGACAAGGACCTCCGCCAAGTCGTCCTCAGTGCTAAACAAAAAAAAAAAAAAATCTAACCTTTCAAAGTTCACTGTACAAAGACAGAACAGACACTCTGTGTCTGTTCTGTCTTTGTACTGTGAAATTCAAAAGGTTAGATTTTCGTTTTTTTTTTTTTTTTTTTTTTTCTTTTTGTTTAGCACTGAGGACGACTTGGCAGAGGTCCTTGTCGAAATATTTGCTTATATTTTGTCATCTTCATGGTTTGCTGGGTGACAAAATTCTCGTTTTTTCACCCTTTTTTGATTTTATTTTTCATTTTGTTACGTTCTCTCCTCTCTGAGTTTTGTTTGACTTAAGCATTGAATCAAAAACGTGGTGATTTTAGGAAACATTTTCTCTTAAGCTGGAAAAAGAAGGATTTTTAGAGGAAAGATGCAATGATAAAGGTTCTCCCCTTGGATAATATAAGAACTAGAATCATCATACATATTTTAAAGTAAGAATTGTTTTCTTAACATGTCTCCTTATCAGGTGACATAAGGCTAAACAAATACCCATAGATGAGTTGAAGTCATCAGTGGACAAGGAGTGGCTAAAAAAGGAGTAACTCTTTTAATTTCCAATCAAATGACCCCTTTTTGAAGTTTCTACAACACCACTTTCTATAAAAAAAACCTTATATACCCCCAGGGTATAACTTAAAACCCTTGCTCTGAGGGGGTTGTCATCCTAAAAGACCTAATTTCCAGAACTTTTAACTATGCTGAATAAAATGAATTCCTCAAAATTTTGATTGGATGTGTTTGGGGAAATGGTGGGCATGAGAGGGGGGTTAGTTGCCCTCCAATTACTTTCAGCAGCCCTTTCAAGTTGAAAGGGCACTAGTCCTTTCAATTTCAATTGAGTGAGCCCTTTTTGAAATTTTACAACAACACTTTCTGTAAAAACCTCATATGCTCCAGGGCATAATTTACAACCCTTGCCCTAAGGGTTGTCATCCTCAAAGACACAATTTCTGGAACTTTTAACTATGTTGAAAAAAATGGCTGTCTCAAAATTTTGATTGTATATGTTTGAGAAAATGGTGGGTTAGTTGCCCTCCAATTACTTTTGACTATTAAAAAGGCCACTATTAAAAATTTCCAATGGAATAAGCCCTTTTTGAAGTTTCTACAACAATGCTTTCTATGAAAACCTTATATGCCCCTAGGGCATAGCTTACAACCCTTGTCCTGAGGGCTGTGGGGGGGGGGGTGTCATCCTTAATTACCTAATTTCCAAAACTTTCAACTATCTTGAAAAAAAAATGGCTATCTAAAAATTTTGATTGTATATGTTTGGGGAAATGGTGGGCATGAGAATGGGGCTAGTTGCCCTCCAATCACTATTGACTATTAAAAAGGGTGATATCCCTTTGAATTTTCAATCAAATGTACCCTTCTTCAAGTTTCTAGGACAAAGCTTTCAATAAAAACCTTATATGCCCCCAGGGTAAATTTCAACTGGTTGTGTTTGGATAAATGGTGGGCATGGAAGGGGTGTTAGATGCCCTCCAATAACTTTTGACTATTAAAAAGGGCACTAGCCATTTCAATTTCGAATCAAAGAGCTGTTTACTGAAGTTTATTATGACAATGCTTTCTATGAAAACCTTATGTGCCCCCAGGGTATAACTTATATCCCTTACCCTGAGGGCTGTGGGAGGGGGGAGTGGTTGTCATCCTCAAAGTCCTAATTTCCAGAACTTTCAACTATGTTGAATGAAATGGCTATCTCAAAATTTTGATTGTATGTGTTTGGGGGAAAGGTGGGCATGAGAGGGGGGTTAGTTGCCCTCCAATTGCTTTTGACTATTAAAAAGGGCACTAGCCCTTTGAATTTCCAATCAAATGAGCCCTTTTTGAAGTTTCTACTACAACTCTTTCTATAAAAATCTTGTATGCCCCCATGGCATATCTTACAACCCTTGCCCTGAGGACTGTGGGGGAGTGTCCTCCTCAAAAACATAATTTCTATCTAGAAATCAACTATGCTGAACAAAATGGCTATCTCAAAATTTTGATTGAATGTGTTTGGGGAAACAGTGGGCATGGAAGAGGTGATAGTTGCCTTCCAATCAAATAAGCCCTAAGTCATATCTAAGTTCAAAGAAGGATATATTTGTAAGGGCAGCAATCATGTAAATGCTAAGAGGTGCATAGAGTTTCATGCTCATCTTTCAGTAAGAAAATTATTTAATAAAGGGAAAACTTACCCCAAAGATTACTTTTGTCCAATACATTTACCTTATAACTTAACACACACAGAAAGCAAAACTCAAAATGCCCCATGCCCCAGCCATTTAAACATTTGCCTCTCAATTAATTGGACTATCTGTCTTGGCTTTTCTCTGTCTACAATTATCCATGTCTTGATGCAACCTGCAAAATACTTGATAACTTCAATTCAAAATCAACAGATTCATTCCATTGGTTTCATATGAATACATTTCAATATGCTTGAATTGAAGTTATAAAGTATTTTGCAGGTTGCATCAAGACATGGCTAATTGTAGACAGAGAAAAGCCAAGACAGATAGTCCAATTAATTGAGAGAATTTAATGGACATTGAATTTAGCCTGGCTTTGTCTACAAACAACAGCTGTGTTTTATTTGTTTAAATCACTTTAAATTAAACTTGAAGCAGACAAAGGACAAGTCCCTTGGGAACAGAAAATAAAATTACTGCAACAGCAGCAACTCTATAAGAAAATTAAAATAAATTTTCTTGTGAATTATTATTGCTTCTAATCAGCAGTTGTACCAAACCAATCCTGCTCAACTCATCCTCAGGGCTATACTGTGGTGTTTCTCCTCCCCATAGTATAGTGCAGACGGTTTGATATCATTCTATTTCCCCTTCTTATTTTAGTTTTGTTTTTCTTTTGTTTAAAGCTTTTTCCAATAGGCAATGTTTAGAAGTCCTCCAAAAAAAAAGTCCCCCCAGATCCCAAATCAAATTCCAGTGAAAGTGCCATAGTGAAAGATACCCATCTTGGCTGGTCAAGCACACTGTCTCAAAGTTCAAATGATAGCTCCAATTCATAGAATAGGACAATGATAAGTGTAGGGGCTAATGTAACCATAAATGATGATAATGGGTTTCAAGAGGTCCTCTCTAGAAGCTCTAAAAAAAGGAAAAAAATCTCCCCAATCAAAGCATTTCCCCTCTCCCTGACCAAGATCCTCCCTCCAAAAACTTAGGAATTTACCTTAAAATCACTCCTACTACCCCCTTTGAAATAAAAATGATCACTGCAATAAGAGTTGCAATTTTTAAATTGCTAAAATCAATGTTCTCTCTTAATATTAACCGTGATGGATCTCTGCTAATAGCTGTAGAAGATCTGAAATCAGCAGATACAATAATTAACCTAAAATCCCTTCTGAATACCCCAATTATTGCATCTAATTGGAACCCAAAACAATCACCAACAAAAATAGTAGTTTATAATGTTCCCCCAGAGATATCCATTCAGGAGTTAAAAGAAGGGCTCTCAGATAGGGCTGGTAACACAATCCCAGTTGAGGATGTTACCCAACTTTGCAAACCTAACTCTAATGGCCTAAAAACTAGTAGATCCTTCTTATTAACACTGAAGGAAAAAATTAATATCCCAGAAAAATTATTCCTATTTGGGCAAATCAAACCACACAAGGAATACAAACCTAAGCCTATCCAGTGTCAGAAGCGTGTCAAACCAGGACACACAACAAACAAATGCAATGAAATTCTCCAAGAGTGTAGTAATTGTAAAGCTTTCCATCCTAAAGAGTTGACAACTTGCAACAACACTCAGCCTACATGCATCAATTGCAAAGGCCCACATGAATCTACAAATAAATCATTATGCCCTGCATACAAGAAAAGAGCTCTAACACTCCAAATATCAACAGAGAAGGCCATCCCATACCCCTTTGCAGCAATGGAAGCAAATGCTGCCCAACAATACCAAATAAAGCCTGTAATGAAACTGAAACCAACCAAAACACCCAAGTCAAACGCCCCCAATGCATCAAGCATCCCATATAAAACACCATCTTCTAAGCCCCCTAGCTCAAATCCCTATCAGAAGGAATCACCAAGCCAACAAGCCTCCTTGTCCGGTGAGATGAGGTCAGCCTGGCCCCCCCCTCCCAAGAAGAAACAAACCAGAAACACTACCAGGAACTGATCCCTTAACCAACAAACAGGATGCACAACCAAAAATGCAATCCCCAAATATATGCTTATTTATTCTAAACTGTAATGCAGTTCAGGCCATGAACATACATCAACTACAGAAAACAAAAATCATTGCAGAATTGGCAAAAATCTACATCCCAGATGATATGCTCATTCAAGCAAAAAAAGATCTTGCTTTACTTTTAACAAAGCTGAACATTGATGCACAGTCATATGAAGAATAAATCAACAACACAACATATATCAATACTCCAATGGAATGTAAGATCACTCACAGAAAATAAGCTAAATGAACTAATATCTTTTATGAATAATAATTCCATTAATATTGCTTGCCTCCAGGAAACTCATTTAACCCAAAACCAACAAATTAAGTCTCTGGGATATACTATCCTCAGAAAGGATAGATCTTCAGAGAGAAAAGGAGGTGGGGTAGCTTTATTAGTTAAAAATAATATAAAATTTTGTGGCATAAATTTTCCAGATATTGCAAATGATGTTGATGTAATTGGTATCAGTGTTTGGCTGAATAATTTAAAAACCTACATAATAAGCTTTTATAACCCTAATGGCCAAACTACAGATGCCAAGGATTTCTTTAATTATATAAACAATTCTAATATGTTAAAAAATATCATTATTTGTGGAGATTTCAATGCCCACAAGCCTTTTGTGGGGGAATAAACCAGCAAATAAAGCTGGTAAATTCATTGAGCATATGACTTAAAATAATAATGAATTAGCTGTTGCTACCCCTCCAAACCTGAATACATATTTCAACCCCAAAAGTGGCAGATTCTCCATAATTGACCTACAAATTGTGTCATTAAATTTTTTGAATAAAATTTACATAAATAAAATTGATAGTCTATGTACTGACCACTTTGCTATAGTTTGCTCCCTAAATGAACCTGCTGAAACTTTATCTCATACCTCCAAAAATATCAACACTAAAGCAAATTGGTCTATGTTCCAAAATTAGGTAAATGATGAAATTACAAGTTTCACCCAAATTTCATGCATTTCTTACACAACAGTTGACACACATGCTGAAGCCTTGACATCTTTACTAATAAATACAGCTAATCATGCTATCCCCAGGACAACACCTAAGAAAACATTCCCTAAACAAATTCCTAAAGCATAGTGGACAAATGAGTGCCTAAATAAATGGAGAATAAAAAAGGCAGCTAGGACAGAATTCATAAAAAAACCATCACCTACTACATATTTAAAAAAATTACAAGCAGAATCTAATCTAAAAAGGACTATAATAGATGCTAAATATAAATACTGGAATAATTTTGCAAATAATGTCTCCAGAGAAACACATGAGCCAATTATACATAAAGTCATAAGCCACATCTGTGGGAAAAAGACTTCCCCCAACCCTCTCCTGTATGAGCTTATACATAATAAGACCCATTATGACAATGATAATGAAAAAGCTAACCTATTTGCAACTCTTTTTGTTAATAAGCTACCATCAAATAACCAAAGCAAACTGTCCCCAATTTCTATGAACCCAAGTTACCAACCACGCCCAGGATCTGAGTACATAACTAATCCATTTTCAATCCAGGAATTGAATAATGCAATACATCATATTAGGACCAAAACTAGTGGCAGCTATGACAATATACACCCTACATGGATAAAGAATCTCACACCTTCATATAAACAAGAACTGCCAAATTGTTATAATCATGCTTGGGCATCTTCTATGTTCCCCAATATATGGAAATGTTTGTCCCTCCTACCAATCCTAAAGAAAAATAAACCCAAAGATAACCCTGAGTCTTATAGGCCCATAATGATTACTCCTGTGATGGGGAAAATAATGGAGAAAATGATCTATCACAGACTCCTCTGGTTTGTTGAAAAAAATAATATGATCCCTCACACTCAAACTGGATTCAGGAAACACCACTCCTCAACAGATGCTTTCATTTTGCTAACAAATTCAATAAATGAATCTTTCTAAAAAAATAATGTCCTAGTTGCAGCCTTCTTAGATTTTTGAAGGGGCATATGACAATGTGAACCACCAAATCCTTTTAAACAAACTTGCAAACCTTGGAGTACCCCCTAAGCTAGTATCTTTTATTAAATCCTTTATAGAAGTGCGAAGTTTCATCGTTTATGTTGGTTCAGCCTCTTCACCCCAAAAGACAATAACCAAAGGCCTACCTCAGGGAGCAGTCCTCAGTTGCCTCCTATTTGCCCTATATCTCTGGGACATGAACCTACCCCACACGAATCTACAATATGCTGATGATCTGGTGCTATGGTCATCTGGCAACACCTTTCAGATAGCTCAGTCAAATCTGCAAAAGTCACTTTTCCAGTTTGAAAAATTCTCTCAACATTCAGATTTACCCATTGCACCCACCAAGTCAAAAATAATCCAATTTCACCAGAAGCGAAACCATGTTAATGCAAAACTAACTCTAAATAAAACAACTATTCCAGAAGATAATCATATTAATTACCTAGGTCTAATGCTTGACCAAAAACTTAATTTCCACCTCCACATTTCAAACACAATAAAAAATGCTATAGAAAAACAAATATACTAAAAAGACTTCTCTCAGCACCCTGGGGCTGTAAGGAGAAAAACTTACTCCAGTTTTATAAATCACATATAAGACCCCATATTGACTATGGGCTCATTGTCTATGGTGCATGTGCAAAGACCCAGATTCAAAAAATTGAAACAACACAAAATGATATAATACATCTCATATTTGGTCTTAGGAAACCCACAAGCACCAAGTTTCTGCTTATGGAGAGTGGATTAACAACAATAAGGGAGAGACGTAGCTTTCTCTTGACAAAACATCTTACAAAAATTGAATCAAATAGCTCACACACACTACATAATTGGTTAAGAAATCCAGCCATGTATAGAGGCATTGCAGATGAGTATGCCAATATTCAGAAGAAGTTCCCCATACCAGCAAAGTCTATTGCACCCACTTTCCCCCAATCCCCCCCATGGAATTGGTCAAGTCCCATAATAAATAATGACTTCTCAAAGTGGAATAAAGATTTAACCCCCATTGCTTTTGTCCAGAAAAATTTTGCAGAACTTAATACAATTACCTATAAAAATCATTTCCAAATATTTGTTGATGGGTCAAAAATGAATGAGAAGGTTGCAAGTGGTGTTTTCCTTCCTCACCTGAAAATTGCAATGGGTGAGAGATTATATAATAATTTATCTATAATGTCTGCTGAGTTAAATGCCATAATCATGGCATTAGAATACCTTAAGGAAAATCAACCTTTGATTGCAAATTCAAATAATATTATCATATATTCCGACTCTATCAAGCCTTGAGTTGCTGGCCTCAGCTCCTCAATATAAGTTGGACATTGACACTTATCATTGTCTCAGTATTATAGATAATCTTGCTTCAAGTGGCATAAAAACTTATTTTCAGTACATTCCTAGCCACTCTGGCGTAAGTGGTAATCATCAGGTTGATGAAATAGCAAAAAATGCTATAAATATTGACCAGCCAAGTGGGAGACCAATCCCAATTAGAGATATTTACCAATGGAGGCTATCAGATATTAATTTTAATAAGATTAATCCTACCCTTTCCCCCTTTCCCAATAAGTATATTTCTAAAATTTATCATAGAATTTGTTCTGGAACAAATGGACTGAATTTCCTTGCATTCTCATATAAGTTTTCTAATTCAAGTGGTTCAATTCCCCTGTCCCCTCTTTGCAGGCATTGTAATATGAATAATGAAACAATTGACCATTGCCTATTTGAATGTAATATGCTGACGTCTGCACAACATACCTTGCTTTGTAAACTGTTAAAATGCTTCAAACACCACAAAATCTCACTATCAGCCAAGAGCCTAGCCAACTATACCTGCACACAGAGCACAGAAATCGATATCTATCATCTTATATTTGAACTTGTTGAGTCAAAAGATCTACTGAAAGATATCTGAGAATATCTATTAAATAAGAGACGACCAAGCCAGTAGCTCTGTAGCCCACAGAGTGAAGCAAAAAAGAAAAGGGCTAAATAGTTCTAACTGAATAGCCCGCCTGCTGTGAATTTCTTAAAAATGCAACTGTTTCTTTGGAGAGTTTATTGCTACTGTTGATGGTTCTTGAGAAAAACAACTGAGTGCAGACTCTGATTAGGGTAGACTGCTTGACAAGTTTCAGCCAATGACCAAAGTTCTTGAATTAGGACCGACAATAGGGAATGCTTGGAGAGTTTTAGCCTTCATTAAATTATAGGTTAGAATGACATCACCTCTATTTCTCCTGTATATAAGTGTTGAGAGTTTCAGCTTAGATTGTCTGGCAATTACATATATACAATTCAGGGTGTATATTTGCACATTAAAGGGGTGGGGATAAAGTTCATTTCCAACAAAAATCAATGTTATATTTGGATTCAGGATAAAATTCTGACTTGAAGGGTATGTCTATTTCTAGCTATCTCATTACTGAGTTAATCAAAGGTTTGCCCATTTCTGTCAGGGGGTTTCAGGTTCTTTTTAAAAAAATATGTAAATTTATTCTCTAAGTAGCATTTAATCCAATCAATCAGTAATGCATAATCAGTTTCTTTCAGTGTGGATTAGAGCTATCCATTATACTAGGCAACAAGAGATGAAAATAAATAAGAAAAACAATTATTATTAGGGCTATAGGTTAATTTGGGATCATCAGGGGGGGGGGGTCATTATCAGAGCAGTGATGGTAGCCTAAATATGTATGATGTTCCATAAATAAGGTAAAGATAAGATGAACACACAACTAATTGCATTTTTAATGCTCTTTCCAAATATAATAATCATTTCACTTGCAAACATATTTTAAAGCCCTTTAATGGAACAAAAAGTGACAAATAGTTCCTTAGTTTTGTCATAAGAAAGGTTGCTGAAAAAGCACCAAATGGTTATACTGTACAGCAATTCTTTCCAAGTCACATGTTCAACAGGCATTGATTAAAATCTATCAAATTCAATAAATTACAGTTAATAAATCTTTTAGTACATCCCTTTTAGAATAATCAATTATGTTTATTTTGGATAGGTCTTTTAACCCATTAAAACCATTGGCCCTATATCTGAT
>JAPEVW010000040.1:1062500-1105000 GCA_027921565.1 Artemia sinica | reverse complement strand
TTCTTGACCCTTTCTGTGAAGACAGCCAATACTTGGCACTTGAGAAGGTCAGCCCCTTGTGACAGATGTCATAAGAGTTTGCCAATAGACATACCTTTGCCACATAGTACAAATAGACAATCCCTGGCTACCAAATGCATTGCTCCACTGACAACATCAGGCTCATGCTGCAGAGGAAATTATGTGCTAGGCACCAAGTTAGCAGGGGTACCAATTGGAACAGGGCAGGGGCATTCTCTGTTTATATTCACAGATGAAAAAAAGTGCATAAAATATCTATCATCTAGAGACATCTTTAACGCAAACATGTGTTTATTACTGAATTCCAGGAATGTAGACCATTCAAGAAGCTACAGAATTATTTGGAAAAAACACATAAGAGCCTACTACACAGCTCCCCACCACGTCTACAAGTTAATTTTTAACTTTTGATTCAAAGTTGCATTTGTACTGTGTTCTATATAAACAGACCAAATCTTTGTGGATATTTATAAATGAGATCATCACAAGGTTAGTCTTTATCCATCATGTATATCTGTATTTTTTTGTACTCCAAAAAACGTATTATTAAGATTAGAATTCTTTTTAGGTTTCCAGAAAAATGGCAAGCAATGAATTTGCATCAAAGGTCTTAAAAACCAGTGTTTCACAACTATGCACTGTTGTTGGATGGACTAATGCTCATGTGTCTGCTTTAGATCTTTTAACAGAAATAACAAGGAGATTTATATGTGAAACAGGACAACATGTCCATAGATACTCTGAATTGTGTAAGCAATAATTTGTTTTCATTACAATGTTTTCTCTAAGATTACTGGATGGTCTGTCAAAAATAGGGTTTGACTTTAAAATAGTGGTTGTATTTTACTTAAGGCCCTTGATAGGGGTGCCAGTTTGGGGGAGGGCCTCTCTTTACACCTTGTAAAACACCTTTTTGTGGTATTTTCATTGAAAGAAGACAAATTGTCCCTTATTCTAGGCCATGAAAAATACATTTTTTGTATCTTTGTTGAATAAAATCCATGCCTCCCCACTTCCCCTTACATTTTTGTGAATTGGTGCCCCTCTTTTTCTAAAATTCAATTAGTATACCAAGATAAAATGTATATACTGAAAATTCTGAAAACATTATTATTTAAAAGCAAACACTATTGCCTTCAAGTTCAACCACTGACTATCCCATATACAAAGCATTGAATTTTAATGGCTGAAAAGCTAGATTTCATCAGTGAACGTTCTTATCGTAGCTCCAAAATATGGCCAAAAACTGTGACTAATTATGGTTTTACCTGCTGTATTTTTATTTGATCAAAATTAATTAAAAAATTAATTTCAGCCCTGGGATCTAGGAAGGTGGCATGGAGTGCTAGCTCTTCCAAATGAATGGAAAAATAAATGTGAAGGGTTTTTCTTAGTAAAAGTCCTTCTTCTTATCCAGTCTGTGGGAATATTAATGAAAGTCATGTCTACCTCTTGATTGTTTGCAAATTCCTGAAGGAATTAAGGTTTGAACTCTTTGCTGTATATGATGACTCATCAGTCAATAGTAGATATCAAACATAATTCATATTTGTTTAATCAAATAGCTTTTGTAGCAAACAAAACTGAACGCTAAATTATACTATTTTTGCAATGCATTTAAGAAAAAAAAATCACTTATTTAATGCACTAACAAAATATGGTATGAAGGAATTGGCAAATCTGGTCATTTGGCACTTGATGGGTTGCAGTCTGTTCTGATGCCTGGTGAGTTTGGGGGTTGGTGCAGTTGGAGGAAGAATTGAGTGATGTTTCTTGTTTGACATGACTGATTTCCCGAATCTCATTATCAAATCGTGTCTTCAGGTGAACAAAGTGGGCAAGCTCATAACCACAAGGGCATACTTGTAACTCTCATACCTGGGTCCAAGAATTATTTTAGTAGCACGTTTTTGAACGTCTTCTAGTTCCTCTGACATGTAGGCAGTGTTTTATTTTTAACTTGGTAGTTTTTAGAAACTTTTAACATGATCTTTTACTTGATTTACTTACTCTAACCATAGTTTGCCTTCAACTGAAATAATTGATTATTCAAAAATAAATAATAAAAGCAGTGAAAAATCCGCTTAGAAATTTATTGTACTTAATATTTAGATGTAATTTAGATAAATAGATTAGACAAGCATATTTAAAAAAAGACATTGTCTTGCGTTTCTTCCTTGCAGCACATTCTCTCAAAAATTTCTGTCTTCTTTTTATTTTTAATTCCTCTACTTTAGTTTGTTTACCATCAAAATAATTGACTATGTAGAAATATATGATAATCAAAACTGTATACAGGGGCAGGGCAGGGGGTTTAACTCCCCCCCCCCCCGAAGTGTTTTGTCTTATTCATAAGAACAGAGCAAGAATGCATATAAACAAATTTTTGATGCGTTTTTAAAGTTTTATTTCCCCCCCCCCCTGAACAAAAATCCTGAAAATGGCCCTGGTGATAATGTTATGATAATTTTAAGTTGGAAGAACACAACCTACTTTGGACGACTTGTTACTTGCCTTCGATGATATGGAGGTCTCAATACCTGGTTTAGAAGAATACGTGCAAAGTGTCTATCCTATACCTCCATCACATGCAGTTGCTTCTTTCCCTGTGCCAACTCAATCTCAGCTGAATTTTATGAAACCCGGAAGTCGGGAGGTGTTAACAAGGCCTGTTCATATCCAAGAGTACTTACCTCCTATGAACCCATCTCTGGAAGGTGAGTCTTGTTTTGTAATCTTGTTTTGCTAGAATTTGCAAAGTATTTGCTTTAAATCTTGGCAAAAATCAAGAGCTTTGTTGAAGGCGGCTAGCTTTTTTGTTGTTAATTAAATAAAAAAAACAAGTTTTTTAAACTGAAAGTAAGGAGCGACATTAAAACTTAAAACGAACAGAAATTATTCCGTATATGAAAGGGGCTGTCCCCTCCTCAACGCCTCGCTCTTTACGCTAAAGTTTTTTATTGTTTTAAAAAATAAAGTTGTGAGACAGAGTCAAACTTTAGCGTAAAGAGCGAGGCGTTGAGGAGGGGACAGCCCCTTTCATATACGGAATAATTTCTGTTCGTTTTAAGTTTTAATGTCGCTCCTTACTTTCAGTTTAAAAAACTTGTTTTTTTTTATTTAATTTTTGAACGTTTTTTAATAATGCAGGTTTTGATCTTGGCTCACCGTACATGAATAATTAAAACAAAATTTTCATGTTAATTTACTTTTATTTAGTAAAATGGCTTTCTCGAAACTTGTTTAATTTTATTTACGAACGTTTTTATTAGTAATAAATATACGTATATGAAAGGGACTGTCCCCTCCTCAACGCCTCGCTCTTTACGCTAAAGTTTTTTATTGTTTTAAAAAATAAAGTTGTGAGACAGAGTCAAACTTTAGCGTAAAGAGCGAGGCGTTGAGGAGGGGACAGTCCCTTTCATATACGGAATAATTTCTGTTCGTTTTAAGTTTTAATGTCGCTCCTTACTTTCAGTTTAAAAAACTTGTTTTTTTATTTAATTTTTGAACGTTTTTGAATAAATGCAGGTTTTGATCTTGGCTCACCGTACATGAATAACTAAAACAAAATTTTCATATTAATTTACTTTTATTTAGTTAAATGGCTTTCTCGAAACTTGTTTAATTTTATTTACGAACGTTTTTATTAGTAATAAATATACGTAACTTACGAATTAACTTACGTAACGAAGTTCTATATTCATATATTTTTAATTTGTTTATTAGGGGGTTCGCCCCCTAGTCAATACCTTGCTCTTTAAGCGAAAGTTCGAATTTTGTTCCAATTCTTTAAAAATGACCGCTTAATCACAAAGGCCGTTAATTAGAATAAATAGCTCTTATGAAAGTACTAAAAAATCTTTGGCTTAAAGAGCGAGGTATTGACTACGGGGTGAACCCAATCATATATGTAATATTTTCTGTTCGTTTGAAGTTTCGATGTTGCTGCTATTGCAGTTGAAATACTTGTTTTTTTATATTAAATTTCTGATTTTTTTTTAAATAATGCTGGGAAGTCCGGCGTCCCCTTCATAGCAATGTCCCTTCCCCCATGAAAACTTCCTTCATGGAAATATCCTCCCCATAACCCCCGACCCACCCACCCCCTCCCCCACTACCGGGAAAAATCTCCCCTGAAAACGTCTGTATACTTCCAAATAACCAATACTATATGTTAACATTGGGTAAAGTTCATAACTTTCAGCCCTCCCCCCGGGAATTTTGGGGGATTAAGTCATCCTAAAAGACATACTTATTATATTTTCGAACATGCTGAACAAAATGGCTATCTCAAAATTTTGATCAGGTGACTTTGGGAAAAAAATGAGCGTGGAGGGGGCCTAGTTGCCCTCCATTTTTTTTGGTCACTTAAAAAGGGCACTAGAACTTTTAATTTCCATTCCAATGAGCCCTCCCACGATATTCTAGGACAACTGGGTCGATACGATCACCCCTGGGAAAAAAAAAAAAAACAAACAAACAAACAAATAAACACGCACCCGTGATCTTTCTTCTGGCAAAAAATGCAAAATTCCACATTTTTGTAGATGGGAGCTTGAAACCTCTACAGTAGGGTTCTCTGATACGCTGAATATGATAGTGTGATTTTCATTAAGGTTCTATAACTTTTAGGGGGTCTTTCCTCCTTTTTTCGAAAATCAGCCAAATTTTCTCAGGCGCCTAACTTTTGATGGGTAGAATTAAACTTGATGAAACTTATATATTTGAAATCAGCATTAAAATCTGATTCTTTTGATGTATCTATTTGTATCAAAATACCGTTTTCTAGAGTTTCGGTTACCATTGAGCCGGGTCGCTCCTTACTTACAGTTCGTTACCACGAACTGTTTGATTAAATTTTTAATTAATTTTTTATTCTGACAATTTTTACTTAATCATTAATTGTTAAATCTAGTGTTTTTGATTTTGATGCGAATCTCATAGTTACCTCGTCAATTTACAGAGCAAAGAAAGTACTTTTTTATTGGTGAATTAGATTTTCATTTCATACAAAGAAAGAATTCGCAATCTACTAAGTATTTGTTCTTAAAAATGTTTTCAAGAATATAAATTCGAGAGCTTCATGGCTTTTTGCCAATATTACATTGGAATGGGAGTTATATCATTGTTGTTATAAATGCAACATTAATGACAAAAGCTGAATTTATTCTAAAATATTGCCTGCCTTTTTTTGTAATCAGATTTCCAACAGTTATGTAGAAGTTTGGCTTTAGATAAAAAATTCACACCCGGAGGTGGTCAAAGTTTTACTCCCACTTCCCTCCCACCCCAAAAAATTACTTAAAAAAAATTGAGCATTCATAAATATGATGAACTAATTCAAAGCTTAAGCTGCCCTGCCCCTAGATAAGGATATAATAAATCCTGTACCAATGGATAATGTACCCTGGGAGTCTTTATCTAGGAGGGGAACTGAGTTTACCCCCCCCCCCCCCCCGAAATGCTGTCTGACTCGTAAAGCGTAACAAAAATGCATACAAACAAATTTTGATGCGTTTTTTATGCCCTCCCCGCCCCGAACAAATTCCTGAATATGCCTCTGCTGGGAGTAACTAGTCCCTGAACAGTGAACACATAAATTGGAATTAATTTTGGATTGCATCGTATCACATTGCAAGCAACAGTAAGTGAAATCATTTCATCACTGGAAATTGAAAATAAAGTCGACATTATTGCTTGTGCAAATAGACATGAGATTTTACACTGTAATTAGAAAGTTATTAAATTGTTAGATTATTGTTTTGATTAGTTAGATAGTGAGCACATCCCTTTATGATATACAAATATTTTTATATTATCTTTTGAGATGTTCCGCTGCAACTCAAGCCCCTGCAGCTTAACCCCCACAATTTAACTAAAAGCTTTCTGATCCTTTTTAACTTCCATTTAAATCAGCTCTAATTAACTCAACAACCTATCTTTTGTTGCAAGTGACGAATGCTTGTCTATGAGATTGTATTTATTGAGTAGTTAATTATCGTGGAGCGTTTTTTATGCATACTTTAAGGGACTTGGGGAAGTAAGTTTGAAACTGATTGCATGCAGGAAGTGTTTTGGCGTGTTTTTGGGACCCCTGGAAAAATTAGTTCTTCTTGTCAAAGCAGTTTTAGATGAATATCTTATTATCCAATGTCACCCAAGAAAAGCAAAGAATTCCTGAGAATTTAGTTAATCCTTGTGAATTAATAACTAAGTACTTACTAAATGCTGAGAATGCTTCGTTTTTTTTTCTTATTAGATATGTGTTAACTAAAAAACAATTCCTTCATCACATTGTTCGCGAATGCCAGCTTCAATGCTACATCTTTCAAACATGTTAATTCTCTACAGGAGGCTTCCAAAATCCCTTTAGGTCTTAACAGAATCTTGCCGAGAATCTTAACAGAAACAGACTCCTTTTGAATAGCATATAAAATTTTAGCTGAAATACCTCTTTAAGAATATGGGAAGCGGGTAGGATCGTTTGTATAATTTTTTTTGCAGTATCAAATACACTTGTTGAATTATATATCAGCAGCGTGATATGTGCGTAACAGTAGGTCTTCAGCTGATATACCTGCTTAGATATGTAAAGGCTGCACCAAACTGCCGCGAGCTGCATAGTTTTAGGAGCTCTGCTGCTAGCTTGGGTAAAAATCTCTCTAGTATAGTGTACACCAGAAAAACAATTATAGTCACTTGAAGTAATTATTTCGACATTTGTTCATGTTTCAAATTTGAAAAAGACTGTAGCAAATATCTGATGTGGCCTGCATCTGTGCACTTATGCCTGTGTTCTGGCTGGCCAATCTCTAGACAAACTTAACATAAGTGTCACACCTAAAAGCCGAGGCTGACATTCTGACGCTCCTGAAATAATCGCGAAAACCGTTTGCCAAGCTGTTGTCAAAGAGAGAATCACCAAGGCAATGTGGATTAGGAGGACCGAAGGGTGTTCGAAGAAAAGTTGCCCTGTTGACCCTCCGTTTAAATGCAGTTCAGTAAACGGTTTTTTGCTGTTATCTTAGAAGTTTCCAAGCGTCAGATGCGGCCATTAGGCGCGCAAGCAAAAAATAAGTCCATGCAGCAGCAATGTCAAATCAACCTTTGAGATTGCTTTGATTATAAACTTACAATAAAATTGTTTTCAATTTTTAGAAGATCAACCAGCTCCAGAGAATTTTGACACAGAAACGTCAGTCAGTGTTGACATCCCTTCGACAAATTCTCCAACCATGAAGCGACCTGGAGAAGCAAATGAATCGACTTTATCCAAACGTCTAAGGTTATTTTCTTTTATTTACTTACATTTTTTGAATAAGTTGAAATGCAAATTAAGTAAGTATGTGTCTGTGTTAAATATTATAATACAAAAACGGTAATTCAAAATAGGAGGGTCAAAATAGGTAATTATGAGGCCTAAGGATGATGTCAGAATAGGCATATGTCAAGGTGGGGTGTATGAAACAAAAAAAGGGATTTTTTAGGCCTAAATTTAGCACAAAATATAAAGTGGAATTATATTTTAGTAATATGCCAGTATTCCAAGTAATTTTAGATAATTTGTCTTTCCTGTGTTAAACAATTAATCATTGAAAACCACGAAAAACATGGTTTCCTTTGGGCTATGCTATCTCAAAGTGAGTTTTTATGAAGTCAAAGTTGACGTAACACAAGCAGTTCTAATTCACAACACAGTTTTTAAAACAGATCATACGGTAGAAGTGCAATACGATGTCCCAGCATCAGAAAAACCATTTGATTACAGGGTTACTCCAAGGATGGAGTTACCGAGCCCTATATAAACTGAGTACTTGTCATCTCTAGGTTCAAAAGTTCTTTGCTGAATTTAGATTCATATCTTGGTGCCAATACATACTCCAACCCTGGTCCAGATCACATTCTGATTATCATTAGAATTCATGTCACGGATTTTATACCTAGAATAGATGTCAAGAGTTACAGCAACTCTAACATTAAGGATAAGTTCACCCGCCTTTGCCAAACTGTCTTGATTTGTCCACTGTGAATGACAAAGGAAATCTGGAGAAGATTCCTGAGGATTCTGTAGATAGGAAGTGAAAGCAGTAGTCTGCGAAAGAAGTTCTTCATACCTTGGAGCTAAAAAGTCTAGTCATAGTCTTGATCTAGAGCTTGTGGTGTAAAGAACTCTTTTTTGGATAAAACCCTGTTTTACATTGTAAGTAATTTCCCAGTGGACACTTATTTGAAGACTTTTTATAATAGGCTTATCTATGGTTTGGTTATTTTGACCGCTGTGATTTCCCCTGGGAACAATTATTTTAGCTCAGTGTTGCCAATTGGAAGTTGCCAATAGAAGATTTTACTACGCAAATCTTATAAGCAATATTCAACCTTTTCTTAAGGTGCGTCGACAGTACCACGTTGTTTTCGGGATGTCGACGGAAATGGAGGACAAATTATTCTTGAATGCTGTGTTGAACTTCGTGAGCCGTAGTATGGAAACATGTTTTTGAGCCGTAGTTTGAGCGTAGTTTGAGCATGGAAACATGTTTTGAGCCGTGAGCCGTAGTTTTTGCAAAACATGTTTTTTAAGTTTTTGGTTACTTTGTGCTGGACTTGATTCTTTACATTGGTTGGTTGCCGCAACCATGATTCTAAAAAAAAGCCTACGCAATTTTAATCAGTCAGGAGGAAGTGGCGTGCTGTTCTGACGGAACGAGTTATTTCTTCTGATATGATATACCAACAAAATGAAGGGATCCTTTTACATAAGCATATTACGTATAAACTAGGTCAATACAATTCAAATTCAGTAAAATAAGAGCAGGTTAAAAGCCTTAATATTGTAATGTTTTGTTTGAATTTAATTTGTTTTAATTGTTTGATTAAATTATATGATTGTTTTGATTAATATATTAATTAATTATTTGATGGTTTAAGTGCCCCAAATTGTTACTGTTTAGATTTTTGTTTTTAAGTTCTAATAATTATGTTTCAGTATTCTAATATTTCAAAAGAAAACTTTTTAAAGAAGGTTCATTTTTTACAAGTTTTGCCTATTATTTATATATTTCCGTATTTTTACTCTATTGATAAATAAAAATGGGATTGTATTCTTAAAAATTTGCAGCTATCTGTTTTTAGAATAATGAAAGATTGACACCATTTATAATTTCTTACCCCGTATGTTATCTTTGACAGGATGTATGGTGACGATGAGCAGAAAGTTCGCGAAGTGACAAGTGTTATGATGACAACGTCGGGCTTTATTTCAGAAGCAAGGGAGGGGAAACTACCAGAATCTCGATTGCCCGCTCCTTTCTTTGATGAAGAAACTATTGACGTGAAACCCAAAAAGGCACGTTTACATATATACTTATTTTGTTATAGGCATTTTTGTTTTATTATATGCTATCTCTTGACAGCACACTGGATAAAACAACAACCGGAAATTGTGGATTACTCAAACCTGTATTTTGCAAGGCTTTCTGTCTGAAGGAGTGGTAGCGCCGAAGGATTGACGTGAACTTCATTATATTTTTCGCCTAACCGCGTAGTGGACAAGACCACATGTGGAAACTTTTTGGACTATTCAAACTTTCCTGATGCAGCTCCTTCTTCCTCACGGTGTGGCAGCTCTTTAGGAAATTAGAGCCAGAAATCGGCATGGCTTGGTGCTGTGTTATTGATCCCATGTGGCTTAGTTTGTAGTATTCGCTCTTGTGATTTTACTTACCTTACTGGTATTTGGGATACTGTTTTTTGTATTGAGCCTAGTAACTTTGTAGTCAAGGAAATATGCATAAAAGTAAGTATATATGATGAAATATTTATTGTATAAAATGAACTGTCTTAAGACTCGGCAGATACAATTTGCAGTTCTGAGTCAGAACAACCTTGAAAAGAACATAATGACCAAACTAGATAAAAAAGAAAAAAATAGGGTAAAAATGAAAAAAGACAGAAATAAAACAAACGAGAAATCTGATGGGACCGCAAACATAAGTAAAAAGTGAGGATGGGGTGCTAGTTTTCTTTTCATACCTTAAAGTAAGGCAATGGACGGGGTACAGGCTGGAAAACATCAGCGGGTGAGCGAATTCTGAGCGGGAAGTGTATTTTGGGATATTATTTTTTTTTTTTTTTTTGTAAAGATTTGGTGCTGCAATTTTTCTGCGAAACGGATAATTCGTTTTGGAATCTATGGTTTCTAACCTGTGATTTAGTAGGAGGGAGTATAGAACATCACCCTTTTGAAAGTTTTTAATAAGTTGCTTTTTTGGGTGTATTCAATTCTATCCGAGTCCTCACTTGAAAAACCTGGGTGCAAACGGAACATGCATATGTTCCGATTGAGGACTAACAAAGGATCTGTGGAATTGAAGATTATTAATTGTATTATCGGTTTTGGGATAAATAGTCCTATTTTAACTGCATATTAATATCGTGTCTCGAAATATGAAATTATATTCCCCAGATGAATAAAGATAAACCGAATTAAAAAAAAGCGAGGAAAAGTAAAGAAAAAAATAAAAATAAAAAAAAGAGAGGAAGGAAAAGAAGAAACAGAGTAGAGAGCAACAATGAAAGATTATCTCATCAATCATATGCCAGCGCCGAAAACATAAATTTCCTCTTTCAAGCAATGTCTAATTCTTCAATTAGCCTCTCTGGCATCTACTCTTTCAGTGGCGTCAATTGCATTTGAAAGTATGTTTCTTTGGGGGTATTTTTATTAAAAAATTGCCTTTTTTTGGCATTTTCATCGGAAGATTTGAAAAAATAGGACACAAAATTTTTTATAGCAAGTTTCAAGGACTGTCAAGTCATCAACGTATTTCTGGCTTTTGGGAAAATTCTTCGAAGTGTTTTAGACCTGAAAAAAGGTGGGCAGCTTTGAGGGTTCCTTGTGGTAGCCATTGCAGACAGGGAAGGGATTTGAGTAAGGATTTGCGATATATTTTACAGGAATAAGGCAACTAGTTTTACAAGGATCAAGTCAATATCGAATTCGTTGGCCACTTTTGTATTAATGCATTATGATTAACAAGATATAAGTATTTTGGAGATAATTAGAAATTAGATTAAGATCAACTAGATTAGATCAAACCAAGTATATGATTTTCTAATATTTCCCTAGTAGAGTCTTCAAGATGAACAAGATAATGCCGAATTGTCACCAATAGTACAGTCAATCTAGCGTCAAATAGGACTCGACCGCAAACAAATTGCAACAGAAATGATTTTTACACCATCTTGTAGAGAAAAAAAAACTGTACAGCATATCAAGAGTTGAGAAACCCAGCGGGGTGCAAAATGAGTGTTTTTTAGCGTTTTCCGTTTGTTTTTTGTTGTTTTTAGTGGAAATTTTCCATTATCCTAGAGCTTAGCATTTACTTCATGGGAGACATGTTTCTGAACTAGTTTTGTGTGCTGAATTCGAATATCACATCAGATTCAAGTTATGTCCCACCGTTAGTGGTTCACATTCATCACCAAACAAGAAATTCGTATTTCGTGGCCATATTTCCCTTTTTTCGTCCTTTGTGGCGAATGAAGTCAGGAATAACGTCGCCCTATCGACTGAATACTATATTCTTGGAAAGTTCCGTACATTCTAAGATTGTCGTTGTTGGAACCCTTGGTCCCAGTTTTGTCAGATAAATGTCCCTCCCAGATTCATTTCTTTGGGCCCCTTAATTATTTTCCTTCCTTTTGTAATAAATTTTAGTTTTCCTATTATTTTTTGACGCCATTTTGGGTCCTCTTAACTGCGTACGGTTTAATTCACCACGAGGGAATCAGCCATTGTGGTGGAAAGCTATGAAAATGGTTGAGGCTTCTGAACCAGGAAGTGAGCTCTCAGCAGTAGTTCTGAAACTCGGTGGGTTTCACACAACCATGAGCTTTATTGGATGCATAGGATACACAATGGAAGGATCCGGTCTCCGCGAAGTCCTGGAACTTGCATATGCCCCAAACACTGTTCCCCATCTCCTAAGTGGAAAGGCTATTTCACGAGCTGTTCGAGGTCTCTTGCTAGTTGATAGTGCTCTACATGCCGTGCTGCTCTCCGAGTTATTTGACGATGATCCCTGTTCAGAACCTGAAACAAAGTTAGGCACCAAAGAAGTTGCAGACCTTAAAACACTATACAGCAAGCTAATGAATGGAGAGGCAACAATGACGGAGGTTGAAGAAAATCCTGCACTCAAGCGGATCAAAGGTTTCGTCGACCAGAAGATACTTGATCTGTCTCAGCACAGAACTTCAAAGCTGTGGTTTCAGCTTATGAATATGGTTGGGATACTTCGTTCTTTCATCAAAGCTGAGCGGATGGGGCTTTGGGACTTACACCTAAAGTCTGTGTCTGAAATGCTACCTTTTCTTGCGGCCTGTGGTCACAACAACTATGCCAAATCGTGCCGAATATACCTTCAGAAGATGGTGAAGCTTGAAGAAACCCATCCTACTGTTCATAGTTCATTCCAACAAGGAATGCACGTCGTCAGACGATCTGATCGCTATTGGGCTGGCTTGTCGACGGATCTAGTTATTGAACAAGAGCTTATGCGCTCGTTGAAAACAGCAGGCGGACTGACTAGGGGTACGGGCATGACCGAAACCCAGAGGTCGCTGTGGGTTTTAGCACGCCCAACCTGCTCTGCTGTTAACCTCCTAATGGAAGATCTGACGCAAATTCTCTATGGGACAAGCGAGCAGCACAAGGAGAACGCAGGCCCCAGACAAGAACGAGACTTCAAGGATACGCAGGCGATGGTCACGTACTTTGAAAATTGCTCACCATTCGGAGGGGATACCCAGCTTAGAAGCATTGCTACCGGTTTGACTGCATATGAATCTGCAAACGTTGACTGTGCGAAGGCTGTCGGGCTAAAAATCCTTGATGCTATGACTGGAAAAGTGGCGAAGGATTTTGTCTTCCGAAGAAAGGAACAGGCAGTCCAGATAACAACAAAGCAAACAGCTGGAGGAGATTGCAAGCGACTGGATCCAGCTTTGCTATTCCAACGCTTCATTGCGTTAGCCAAACGGACAAGACTTCCTGAATCAGAGTGCTTCCGGTATGAACTTTGTTCGTATCCCGCTGCTCTGTTTGACAGCTCATTTATGCCGAGAGTGCCGAACAAGGCCGAATTCGCCAAGGCCATTGCACTTGCATGCAAACTCGAAGAAATTCCGTGTGTGCTGAACGACGGGACACACTACGTACTTGACGGCGGATCTCTATTGCACCGAGTCCCATGGATAAAAAATGACACGTATGCGGGTATCATACAGAGCTACTCTCTGTATATTTCGCGGAAGTACCCTGGCGCAACTGTTGTTTTCGATGGGTATGATAGTGGACCTTCTATCAAAGATATGGCCCATTCGTATCGTAATCGAACGATTGGTCGCGAGGTTTTCTTCACGAATGACATGCGTCTGAAAGTTAAGAAAGAAGAATTTCTCGGGAACAAGAAAAACAAGTCAAGATTCATTAGTGCGCTTGCAGTTCATCTCCGGCAAAAAGGCTATTTTGTAGTCCAAGCCCCCAGTGATGCAGACGTGCCTATTGTAAAAGCTGCTATCGAATCAGCTAAACAGAAGGTAACTGCCGTTATTGGAGAAGATACGGATCTTCTGGTCCTTCTCTGCTACCACTGTGATGTCTCCACTAACAAGGTGTACTTCGCCCCAGAGCCAAAGAAAAATAAAGAGCGAAGGTGCTGGGATGTTCATGAAATGAAAAAAAGATTAGGCCAAGAAGTATGTGGTCTGATCCTCTTTGCCCATGCATTCCTTGGGTGTGATTCTACATCACGTGTCCACAACATCGGAAAAGGTCTTACCCTGAAAAAAGTGATAGAAGACGAAAGTTTTCGAGCATCTGCCAAGGTCTTTATGAAGAAGGCAGCAACAAAAATCGAAGTCAAGGAAGCCGGAGAAGACGCACTTCTTATAATATATGGTGGAAAGAAGGGGGAAATCTGAACGAGCTTCGAAAGCAGCTCTTCGAAAGAAAGCTCGTCACAGCAACGGCTTTTGTTCACCCAGAGCAGCTACCTCCCACATCCAACTCTGCAGCATTTCACAGCTATAGAGTTTACTTTCAGGTACACGCCTGGAATGACGACCGTAATCTAGAATTGGACCCTCAAGAGTGGGGCTGGAAGGACCGAAATGGTACATTATACCCTGTGATGACGGACCTACCCCCAGCACCTCCCCAACTTCTTAAGATTGTTAAGTGTTCCTGCCGTTCAAACTGCACCTCTGCTCGGTGCACTTGTGTCAGAAACGGCATGTCTTGCACTCTCGCGTGCAAAACTTGTCAGGGAGCAGAATGTGATAATTCTCCCAAATCAGAAGATCTCATCGACGATCTCGACGACGAAGTTTCAAACTACACTGCCAGTGATTAATGTCGCAAGTCATTTGAAAAGTTGCCTGCCTTTTACCAATGTGATTTTTGTTACCTGTGATTTTAGTCAGTTAATACATTAAGAGATGATTGATTATTTTGAAGAAACCTTTTGGTGATGAATGTGAAACACTGTCGGTTGAACATATCCTTGATCTGATGTGATATTCGAGTTCATCGCATAAAACTACTCAAGAAATGTGGTCAAACGACTATGTTATAATAGAATCGCGAACTTCGTGAATGGTGATGAATGTGAAACACTTTTGGTTCACCGTATCTTAAATCTGATGTAATATTCGAGTTCAGCACATAAAACTACATCAGAAATGTGTTTCCCATGAAGTAAACTCTAAGCCTTGAGAAAATCGAAAATTTAGGCTTAAAAACGAAAAATAAAACACAAAACGCTAAAAAACACTAATTTTGCACCCCGCTAGGTTTCTCAACTTTTGATATGTTGTACAGTTTTTTTTTCTCTACAAGATGGTGTAAAAATCATTTCTGTTGCAATTTGTTTGCGGTCAAACCTTATCTTGACTGTACTACAATCCAAAAGAGCTGGGATACTTTTGCTTTGAAATTGATTATCTCGGTGAAATAAATACTAGAAAAATTGAAGTTTAGGATCAAGTACTGAATTTAATTGTCATGCTCCAATCTCCTATTGAAGAAAGCATTTTTTTTTTTTTCGCATTATTCAGCTGCTGATATTTTTTTTTCTCTGATTTAACAAATTCATAAAACTAAAAAATTGTTACCAATTTTAAAAATTATATATTTCTTCTTAAACTTGCTTTATCAAAGCTCTCATTTAAAAGTTGTTGCGTTATATTGAAGGAAAAAGCAAGACTTCTGTCATAAGATTTCCTGATAGCTTTTTTTGTGTTGGGTCTTTCCGGCAACTTTTTTAATATAACTTCTTTAATATAAGATATTGTATTTGTTACATCTGTTACATTTTCTAAGCACTTCTAACGAAAAGTATTGTTGGACTAAATTAAGGGGCTAAGAAAATTCCTGTCGGTTTATTGAAAATTTCTTGATTGCTTTTTCTTTGGTTTGATTTCTAGCAACTTCCTAAAACTCTACCAGGGACTGTGTTCTTGTTGCGATTGCACTGCATTTATAAAGTGTTTCTTTCTAGGCACTTCCAATGAAGAGAATTGTTGAAGGTGTCAAGAAAATTGAACCTGTGGACGCAAAGAAGATAAAACATGAGCCCATTGACGAAACTCATGTACCTCCACCTCTTAAGAAATCCAAAGAGAAGCGAACCCCACGACAGGAGCTGCGTAGAGCCTCTACCCATGGAGATATGGTTTACCCTGGTAAGCAAGTACAAACGACTCCAAAAGAAGTAAAAGCAAAACCAGTAGAACCTGAAAAACCACCTGAGAGGTATAGTAAATTGCACCTCTTCAAGAAACTACTAAAAGGAAAAGAGGATAAACGTAATGAAGAAATAGATGTTGAAAGCGTTGAGGTTAAAAAGAAAAGCTCATTGAAAAGTCGCCAAGTCCTCTGCCTGTTGCTCACCCACCTTCACCACCTCCAAAGTCCCCATCTCCTCTAGCGCCTGAGACTCCTGAAAGGAAGAAGAAGAAACGAAAGGAAAAGATAAAGAGTGAAGAGATGATTGAATCTGACGGCGAGATTATGGAAGAAGTTGAAGAGGCACCTGTGAAAAAATGGGATCCATTTGTACCTCCACTTCCTGTTGCCACTGATGTCAAAGAGCTGCCAAGTGCATTGAAGAATATACCAGCAGCCTTGCTGGGAATCAGACCTGGTGGCGGTAAGCTTTTATTTATTTATTTACTTTTTTTCCTAATATTTTTTTATTTATCTCTTGTTTAGTTCGTACATTAGTTTCTTAAGCCTAAAGGCTTGTCTGTCTTAATCGATTATCTATCTCGTGTTGTATGTTAAATGGAAGGGCCAGTAAATTAAATTTGTTTGCTTTAAAATAAAATGATTGTCTTTCTACACAGCGTAACAATCTGTAAATTATGCAAAAAAATATTATCTTTATTTATGGTCTTTGAATACAACCCCGAGGTGGTATTTAAAGGTATCAGCTTGATATAAGGCTAAAATTGAAAAAAAAATTAAATGAATCACGTGTGCCATCAAACAGCATATGGGAATTTATTTATATTTTACGTTACTTTTATTTATTTATCACCTATTTGGTTTTCTACCTTTTTTTTTTTTTTTTTTTTTTTTTTTTTTTTTTTTTTTTTTTTTTTTTTTTTTTTTTGACGTATTTGTAAAGGGAAAGGGGTGGGGATAGAATTTGATTTCAACTTCAAAATGTGCTTTTGTGAGATGAAAGAAATCCAGTTGCTATTTAGATAAACTCTTCTTTTTTGTCTAGTTCACTTGTATAAATAAAAAAAAATCTTACTTTAGAATCTCCAAATGTCCTTTTCACATCATTGCCTTTTTTATATAAATTTCTTTGTCTTATTTTAAGAAGTCAATGACATGAGGTAAAAGGGTGAGAGTTTGTTCCCAGGGATGGTGTTATAGTCGCCAAAACTTTTTTTTCTCAGGGAAAGATTCTTAGAAAGTAAAGTAGGGTATATCATGGAAAGCCATGTGCAGAAAAAACAGTTGGTCCAAGTTTATAAATGTAATTATTTTTTAGTCCTTTTTTGCCATGAGGATTTAGAAGTGATTGATTTCTCAATTACAATTTACTTACAAAGCAAATGTAAAGAGTTAATGAGGAGTTTATAAGGAGTAAGGAGTTAATGAGGAGAAGTAACAATGCGGAGTTTAATATTAGCAGTGGAGCGTCAGAAAAATAGTTGGATTTGACTTTGTATCATCCTTAGGCCTATTCTTTTTAATATAAGGTCGTAATCTTATCATCCAAGGATGGTAATCTTATCATCCTTGAACAAATTTCGAAGCACTTCGTAACATTTTTTCTATATTAATCATAATTATAATTAATCATATATCATAATTAGTATAATCATATATGAGTATAATCATAAGTATAATCATAATTAATTTTTAAGACTACACTGGCTAAGTATAACAAGATAAGGAAAACCGAGGAAAAGAAGAAAAAAAACTGGGATATTTACATCCACGTAAAAATATGAGTATGTTGTAAAAGATTGTTAACCTCCTTTTATGCAGAATTTACTAAAACTAGCAGCATATACTGAAATCATAATTTATTACTTATTATTGGCAACTCAATCATAGGTTTAAAACTGACTAGTAATCACAATAAAATTTATGATTTTTATTATTATTTCATAAGTTATATTTAATTTTCATGAATTTCTTTTGTGAAGATCAAATGTGCTGAAATAGTTTGCTTTTAACAAGCATTATTTATATCAAAACATTTTGGGAAGAAACTGAAGACAGACGAGAACAAGCATCAAATTTATCGATTACCAGAAAACTGCTCAACTGGACATCTGTATTATATATCTTTTTGTCTGATGTTATTATTTTGAAGCAGTTGATTGTTGGATTTTTTTGAAGCAGTCGATTATTGAACGCGTTTTCTATTGCGTTTTTTATGCAAATATAAAAAAGGCCTTAAAAAACAACTACTAAAATAAATAAAAACCAAACCGTGAAAAACGCCACTAAATAATTATTTATTTTTATTTGTTGTGGTAGTTGTTTTTTTTATGGTCCTTTTTTTTTATTTTCGCACTGAGGACGGTCGAGCGCTGGTCTTAGCCGAAATATTTGCTTTGCATTTTCATCTTAACTGGCTGTAAATATCCTCGTTTTTTCTTCTTTTGCGTTTTTCTTAGTAAAAATAGCTTCAAAGTAAAATAGTGTATATCAGTGATAAACGCGTTCAATAGTCAACTTCTTCAAAATATTCTTATACTCCCCCCCCCCTCCAAAAAAAAATTATACAGCATAAATTGTTTCTGTCACGAAAAAGCTACAAAAAAACTTCTAATTTAGATCAAAACTAACACTCATAACATCAATAAGGTTTGATTTTCCCTTGATCGAACTAAAATTTGCATGAGATGTGCATGGACCCCGCGTTTGAGGTGGCCGCCTTCAGTATGGTATTTATTTAGAAGATACACGAATTTTTTGTTTTGTTGGCCAATTGGGTATTAAATAAAATAAATAAGGTAAAGGTTTCGGTTCTAGACTTTGTAATTCAAACCGGCAATTCTGCTCTCCATTTCATGGCCTTTCAGCCAGGAAGTGCAATTGGGATTAGGGTCCAGCCATCCTATGCTTTCGTAGACCTTTCCTGTTTGCATTTTTAAATCTGGGTTTTACCATTGACTCTGGCTGAGCTTACAGAGTCACGATACTGACCCCCGTCCGAAACCAAATAACCAGCTATACCAGGACTCGAACCCTAGTCCTGAAGGATATAGAATTGGATGTTCAGCACGCTTACCACTCGAATAAGACAGCGCTTTTGCTTGGTTCTTGCCAATTCCAACGAAAATTCACCTACAACTGCGATGAATTGCAGCGAATAGGCTGTCTGCGATAAATTAGAAAAAGAAAACTAATTTGGATCCTGACCGACATTGCAAGAAGACAACCGTGATAGAAGTTGAAAAAATTCAAGTTTAGTTTGCAAGTGGAAATTTGTGATACGAGTAAAATTGCGCACAATCGTTTGATTGCTGGCTGATTGGAACTGAGTACAAACGATTGAAGCCATCAACGATGGCAGCATTTTTTTTAAACCGAGTGCAAAATCACATCTGTGATTGAAATGTCAGACTCAGTGAGACCAAAATATAAAAAAATAACAATAATAAAAAAGTAATAAAGTTTATTTTGAGATTCTGCTTCTTTAAGAATAGAAATCTATTTGTTTAATAATCTTTAAAAATAAAAAACAAAGATAACTTTTTTCATTGATTGTGAACATGATGATAATAAAGTTCAAAAACGCTTTAGAAAAAGTGCAAGTCGCACAGTTAATCGTGAAGCAAGGTGCTACGTAACATATGTATTGATTATTACATAAGGATAATTTTTTATTGTAAGCCTTCCTTTTTTTTCAATTGTTTGCCTAAAATATGTCCACCTGCAGTTTCACAAAGAAGGATAAATTGTATTTTAAACGTTAAGGTCTTCATAATCCTAAAAATAACTTTAGCTTTGAAAATCTCTCTTATAGACACCGCTTTTGTATATACTATCCATAATTGAAGTTTTCTCTTTAGTTCGTCCAATTCCTCCACCAATGAGAGTTCCTAGTCCCATTAAAGAGCGCACCCCGACCCCTACATTGAAGTCCCTTACACCGTCTCCTGTGGCCGAAAGTTTGATGACCTCACCTATATCAGACACATACCTTAGCGATGCTCTAAGTCCGAGTGGGCGAGAAACTCCAAAGAAGAGTAAAAAGGAAAAGAAGAAAAAAGAGAAGAAGTTCAAGTCCAAAGACAAAGAGGAGCGAATGAAGGTAATAGAGCTTCTCTCTCTCCCCTCTCTATCTCCCTTCCTCCAAACTTAATTGATTGTCAAACTTAATTGTTTTGCTTATTTATTTTCACTGTTCAACGTGGCAATGCTGACAAAAGTTTGGTACTGCCTTAAAATGTAGAATTTTGAAATAACCAAAAGAAAAACTATCTTTATCAAGCATAAATAGACCTAAGATAGGTCTAGGGGGCGAGAAATGCTTTATCCTAGAAACCAAGTATGTCACTTACGACTGCCCTTACAGCTCAACGAATCCCTACCCCTAAAGAATGCAGGTAATATCTGATGTGTAATTTTGGACATACCGTGATTTTGGGTGTTAAAAACTACTCCCTACTACTCCTTGCCAGTGTAGTCAACAGTAACGTGCCACAAGAATAAGTTTGAACCGGTGCACTGTAGGACAATTCGTTTCTTTTTCCTTTTCTCATTACTAGTGTGATAAATCGTACTTAGGGTTTATTAGGTTGTAAAGGCCGTAAACTGTGAGGCCGTAATCTTTTTTATTTTGAAATCCTTGGTACTGGAACTGTGTGAAGTTGCACTTATTTCTTGTTCCTTTCTGTTTTATCGACTCATTCTGCGGGGGAGCGTAATTGCTGTTTTTAATTTTTCTGAATTAAATAAATTGAATAACAAATGCCATTTAAAATTCAAATGGTCTACAATACTGGTAGAACCTAAATGTTATGATCTTTTTGGTCTTTCGATAGCCTTTCTATTGCCTTTTTGTCAGGGCTGTTTCCATGACCTTCTTGATAGGCTGCCTGACTATTCCGCCAGCATAATTGAACTTACCATAATGGCTTATTTGGTTTAATATATGTCGTTTCAATTTAGGAAAAAGAGGAAAGGATGCGTTTAAAAGAAGAGAAGAAACTGAAAAAAGAAGAAAAAAGAGCGTTGAAAAGGCTTCGTGATGAACAAGAAGCAGAAGCAGTTTTGGTTGAAGAGAAACCAGAGAAACTAAAAGAAGTGGATAAAGTATTTTTTCCATCTCTTTTCCATTTAGTTGTAGTCTTTTTAGGAATTTTCTGGTATGCTGACAACATAAATTATTGCAAAATAAAATTTTTAGTCAATAATATGACCCAATTTCGTGTGTGTGTGTGGGGGGGGTCCTCAAAATCTACAGTGGTGGGGGGGTCCTCAAAATCTACAGTGGCGGGGGGGGGGTCCTCAAAATCTACAGTGGTGGGTAATTTTTCTGCATGACGCTCTTAGCGCCGTGTATAGGCACGAACAATTTTTCCGTAGGTGTATTGAAATTTGATATCTATCTACCGACAAGCCTCCCTGTTTATATCCTCCCAAAAAGTTCCCATTTCCCTTATATCTTATCTTACGACATCCTCCCATCCCCTTTGGGGGTGACCGACTTTTTGTTCGGCCCTAGATGGTTGGCGGACAAGGACGATCTTGGGCAATCTATCATCCACAGAACGTGTCCTAACTATCTCAACCTGTCTCTCATTATAGCTCTAGAAAGCGGGATTGACTGACATTTTTTGTACAGTTTGTATAATTGGTAAGCCTCTGTAATATCACGCCAATCACTAATCTGAAAGTAGTCACGCGTTGCGGGATAGTTTTATAATTAGTCAGTTCTTTTTCACGTGCTTATTAGAGAGTATGCGTTTTTTATGGCTGAAGCCTAAAGACAAACGACTGTTTCTCATTATAGAGCCCTGTTTTGTCTAACGGGGGAGGGAGCTTGAGTAAAGACTTTCAGGATTCTTTTCGCTTGGATATGAGGGGGTAAGGGGACTTATATTTCCGTGTTTGGTTGAAGGAGGCAAAATTTTCTTTCTCCGATCCTCACAAAAGTGTACAAGTTACTGTTTTCACGTCTATCATCCAACAGGTGTAGAAAAAGCTAACATGCTAGTTATGACTATAAAGTTGGCGTAAAGCTAATAGGCCAGCTATCGTCATAAAATACAAAAAGGTTTGAGTATGGTTCAAAATTTATGTTTAAATTCTCACTCAATTTTTTTTTACCTTCATCTGAACTTCAGGGTCGCTTGAAGCTGTTCAGTGTAAAACTATTTCTCTGGTAAGATAAACTTTTGAAAAGATTGCGGAATTTTTTTTTCTATTTTCCAACAGTATACCTCCCTTTATCAGTATTTTTAGGTAGACAAGGTACTTTAGAATAAACCAAGTATAGATTTTATGGATGAACTTGATGTTGAATTCGCATTCGACTTCGATTCAAAGTTGATGTGTGTATTTGGTCTGTTTTACAGCTACCACCTCTAATCTTTATTTTCTAAATACGATTATTACTCCTGTTTCTCTGTGTAAATAAATGTTATAGTAAAAATAATATATTAAACTTGAAGTAAATATTCGAATTCATTCCTGTTTTGTTTACTTCTTCAGCAATATGTCTTTGTATGTCTGTATTTTTAGGTAATTGATGAAGACGCACTCCCAAAAATAACTTTCAAGCTAAAGTCGCCATCTACCTGCGATACGGAATCACCAACACCAGAGCTACCTGCTTCACCGAAAATGTGAGTATCCTATTAAGTTATCTAAAGTGGTAACGGTGGCTTTTGTTTAATGGTGTTTGTGTTCCATTTATTCTAACGATAAGAAAAATAAAGTCATGAAAAAAAGTAGCTTATATTCTGAATCTTAATTAATACTGCTGTCCTAATAATAATAATATTTATTTGTTCCGTCTGTGCATACAAGACAAGAAAATACACACTGGAGTAGTACATTAGAGAAAAACACACTCTTCACAAGGAAAAAATACAACATATACTGACATCGAAAACAATAAGAATATTCAGTCGGCGAGCATGACTGATTGCCAAATATTGTCCTTTTCGGCCAACCGTCTGGGCTAAAGCGGAAAGCAGGTCGTCCGAGGTTGGGGTGGGAGGATGTCATAAAGAAAAATTTAAGAGAAATGTAAACTAACTGAGAGGGTGCAAAGAGGGAGTCTTTAAATAGACTGGGATGGAGAAGCGTGCGAAGCTCTGTTGGCCTCAGGCGTTTTGGTGATGCAGTGAGTTGTTAGTAGTAGTAGTAGTACTCGGTGACGATGGCCTTAAATAAAACTGTAAAATCATCTAACATACACAAATTTCTTTAACTTGATTTTTTTCTTCTCAAATGGAAATAAACAATTTTATCAGATTGGTTAAAAATTGCATCACATCAATTTTTTCGCAAATTTAAAAAACAGCATACCACCAAGGGGCGTAAGTTTTTCTAGTCCATATTGAAATTTGGAGGAAATTTTTGTGAAATTTTAGAAGACAAAAAGGATATGTATAGAAAAACTGCGAAATTGTAGTTAGGAAAAACCCATGGTGTACAAAATATTTTAAGGTCGACCAAAGTTCTTTTTCAAACTGACCCTTGACCTTAGTAAGTAATCCATAATTTTATCTCAATGCTACATCAGAGCACTAAAATGAGCGTTCTTGTAGATTTAGTAGATATACCAAACGGGAGACAAAATATCTTAGCGGTTTGACATCAGGTATTACAGTGGTATCGACCTGAATAGTGACATTAGCAGGTTGCTAGGGCCGAAAAACAAGCAATCATGTTTTCAAAGGGGCCACAAAGAGCCCAATTTCCTTTAACCAAGTATAAATAATATCCCCAGCAAGTTGTAATGCCTGAAGGTCGTCTAACGTTGAGAATGCATTGGCGTAAAAAAGGTAAATTTTTGTCCATGGCAGATTCTAATGGTGTGCGTTATCTTTTATCACTTACCTGTGGTTATTTTTATTAGAATATAAATGGAGATTGTTTCCTACTAACTTGTTTTTTTTTTTTTAAAGCGTGTTTTTTAATTTTGGTTACTACGTGCTGTGGTTTGTTCTTTACTAGGTTGCTATATTGTTTTTTACTTCATTTTTTGTGGTCACTGGGTTCGAATGCTAGTGTATCCAATTATTTGGTTGGGACGGGGGTCACTGGTGTGACTCTGTAAGCTCAGCCAGAGTCGACCCAGCTCTAAATGGGTACATAGAGAAATCTTGGGAAGGTAAAAAGGAAGGGTGTGCGAAAGCACAGGATGGTTGGCCCCCTGCCCCTCATTGCACTTCCTGGCTGAAGGGCCAAGAAACGGACATCAGCACCGTCGGTAGGGACTGTAAAGTCGATAGTGAATGCCATATTCTTTACCTTTTACCTTTTACCATTTGTTAGGGGGTGTCAGACTATTTTTTGAAATTACCTTAAATTTATGTTCAAAATAATATTTTGCAATTAAGATTAATTGAGATAATAGTTATCATTCCTGAATCTCAGAAATAGCAATTTTTTATAACCAATCTTTTTTTTAAGTGTGTTTTTTAATTTTTGGTTACTATGGGCCGTGGTTTGTTCTTTACTAGGCTATAGCTGCCGCTTCAACCATGAAACTTGGAATGTGACCCATGACGATTCGAATGCCGTTATTAAAAATGGTAGGACTCAAAATCGTGCCCTGTTTTTCGCCACGGCGAACAGGAATAGAGCTACTGATTTGACTTCCGGACCTTACGCGGTTAGATGCACCTGTGTGCCAATTCCGTAAACCCGTACAAATCATAGGTTCACTCCGATATTGAAAAGGGATAAAATTGTCCGAGAATGTAGAACGGAGTCGAAAACCTTAGTATTGTCAGTAGCGCAAGTAAACCTTTTGAGTTATTTAAACTGGGGACAGTGGCTTTTGTCCTAATGGTGTTTGCAAAGAGAATAGGTAATTTATAAGAGTGGAAACTGATGCTGGTGTTTACAAAAAAAATCACCAACGTCATCTGGAGTTTGGTTGTTGTTTTTTTACATTTTTTCAACCTTCGTAATTTTTGTCAGAAACTGAAATCAGACACTTATTATTACATTACTTTTGCCAGCTAAACTAATTCTCACAACGATAAATTTTGAAAAACGCCAAACGGTAGATAGTGCTGGTTTTTTTTTTTTTTTTTTTTTTTTTTTTTTTTTTTTTTTTTTTTTTTTTTTTTTTTTTTTTTTTATCGATATCAGCGTTAGTTTCCACTCATATAAGTTATCAGTACTCTTTAGGTATTTGTTCAATTTGAATTTTATTATGATGGTTAGGTGAATCGCGACCAATAGCTACTAGATAAATAATTTACTCAAAATACGGAATTATGCATTGTCCAAACTGAGAGATTAGTTTTTGGTGGTGGACAGGGTAACTGACAGGGGCGCCAGTTCAAGAAAATGTAAGGAAAAGGCAAGGATTTTTTGGATTATTTTAATGGAAATGTAATTTTTTTGGCTCGTAAAAACGTAACAAAATGGAATATAAACAAATTTTGTATGCATTATTTGAGTTTTTTTGTGTACCCCCCCCTCCCGAAAAAAAATCTTTGAGTAAAACCCCCTTCGAAAAAAAAATCCTGGGTACGGCCTGGGTTGTAATTAGGTAAATAGAAAGATTTTTATAACACAACGATGAAAGCGGGGATTAACGATAAGAGACAAATAAATAACTACACTAGTGTGTCATAAACAACCAGATTTTAAATATTATCATCAAGGCTAAGGAATAATTCTAGATGTTAGTTTTAAGTCCCGAAAGTATTACTAATAATACTATTAGATTAACAGGGTAATTGTTATGATATTTGACAAATAATATTAGGATATGTGATTATTAGAATTTTAGTCATAAATCGATAAACTTTTTAACAGAAACGTACAACAGAATGATATTATACCCGTTTTCTCTATATTTTCATTTTTTAATTCTGTAACGGAAAGGAAGTGGGGTCTAAGAAATTATTTATTTTTTGTGGCATGGTGACCCAGGGCTAGTAAACTTTTAGCTTTAGAATCTCAATGAAATTCAATATCAAATGTTTAACTTAAGTTTAACCATTTAATTGTATATCCTAATCTTATTTGTCAAATATCGTAACAATTACCCTGTTAATCGAATATTATTTATGCTATTTGCAGGACTTAAAACTACCATCTGAAATTATATCTTAGCTCGATGATAAATATTTAAACTTGTTTTTTTTTTTGTGACATCCTAATGTAGTTATTATTTATTGGGGTGTTTTTTGCTTCTGCTTTTCTGTTGCTGCTGAGGATTTCTTGTTGAACAAACACAAGAAATTTTTGTGATCTGTTTTCATTCGGTGAACTTAACTGGTATTCAGTCTGACTTGTCGAGTAAATAACCAAAATACTTTGAGATATTTTTATTCTCTGACCTAAACTTGTATTAAGTCCATTTTTTTTTTTTTTAAGTTGACTTATCTGTAGCTTTTGATACTAATAGTCCACAAGCTAATATTTTCGTAATATTTTTTTAATGTAGAACGGAGTCTAAAACCTTAGTATTGTCAATAGCGCAAATGATTAGGTTTTTCTTTGATTGTTCGTGGCGATCAAGAATAGCTAAAAAAGTTGCGTATATAGTCTTAACATATGTACACACGTAAATACTCATAGAACTAATTATTTGAAACTTACTTGCTTGCTTCCTCCTCCACACTATTCCATTTCACAATTCCACCATTTAACTATTCCATACTCACTATATTCCGTATTCTTCTTCAAAGCCACCATCGCTTAGAATGCAAGTAAACCTTTCGAGTTATTTAAAGTGGGGACAGTGGCTTTTCTTCTAATGGTGTGTGCAAAAAAATAGGTAATTTGTAAGAGTGGAAACTGAGGCTGGTGCTGAAAAAATTACCAACGCCATCTAGAGTTTGGTGATTGTTTTTTTACATTTTTTCAACCTTCGTAATATTTTGTCAGAAACTGAGATCAGACACTTATTACTACATTACTTTTGCCAGTTAAACTAATTCTTACAACGATAAATTCAGAGAAACGCCAAACGGTAGATAGTGTTGGTGATTTTTTTTTTTTTTTTCGATATCAGCGTTAGTTTCCACTCATATAAGTTATCAGTACTCTTTGGGTATTTGTTCAATTTGTTCTAATGGTTAAAAAAGTAATTATGATGGTGAGGTGAATCGCGACCAATAGTTACTAGATATATAATTTACTCAAAATACGGAATTATGCATCGTCCAAACTGAGAGATTAGCTTTTGGTGGTGGAAAGGGTAACTGACAGGGGAAGTTCGAACTCTGGGAAGGGGGGTAATTTTGTTGTTTTTTTCTTTGATAAAAATGCCAAAAGAAAAGTACTTGGAGGCAATGGCCACACTGACACTCACCCCCCCCCCCCCCCCGCACCCCTATTGACACCCCTAATAATGAAAAGTTATTAGCAATGTTCCTGTTTAATCGTAGTGCTGACCCAAAGACAAAAGACTGTATTCTCCATGGTTAAAACTCGTCATTAGAAGGAAAAATGAGGAAACAAACAAATTATTGATAGTAAGAGTGCTACTTTTGGAAATTTTCCAAAAATCTTGGGGTTTCAGTCTTCAATTCTAGATCTTAGAAAAATGTGTATATTAAATTGTACTAAATTATACTAAATTATAATATTATTATATACTATCTTGATCTGTTTGTTTTTTTCAATATAATCTTGAAATATGTTAAGTTTTATATGGCAGCCATAAGCTAGGGAATGTTTGAGGTAATTTGGGCAGCAATTATTAAACTGTTTGCTGGAAGAAATTTTTTGCGGTCATTTTGTACTATTTGTAATAGTTTCTGCAAAGTACTTTGTTAGAAAGTGTTTCTGCACAGTCATGTAAGTGTGTTTCTGCACACTTATATAAGTGTGTTTCTGCACACTCGTATAAGTGTGTTTCTGCACACTCGTATAAGTGTAAGTGTGTTTCTGTACACTCGTATAAGTGTGTTTACTGCGCACTCCAATAAGTGTGTTTCTGCACATTCGTGTACGTGTGTTTCTGCACGTGTATTTTTTCTGCACTATCGTTCCTGGCATGTATGCAGGAATTCACTCCGTGGGATTGAATCTCAAAATTGAGGAGGGGGCACTGGCACGAAGATCCTCTGCTGTGTACATGTCTGAGATACTCTGATTGGGAAAAAAAAGCTATATGATTAATTGTAATTAGGTAAATAGAAAGATTTTTATAACACAACGATGAAAAACGACAAGAGACAAATAAATAACTACACTAGTGTGTCAAACACTCAAATTTTAAATATTTATCATCAAGGCTAAGAAACAATTCTAGATTGTAGTTTTAAGTCCCCAAAATATTATTAATAATACTATTTGATTAACAGGGTAATTGTTATGATATTTGACAAATAATATTAGGATATACGATTATTATGATTTTAGTCATAAATCGATAAGCCTTTTAACAGAAACGTACAACAGAATTATATTATACCCGTTTTCGCTTTATTTTCGTTTTTTAAATTCTGTAAACGGAAAGGAAGTATGGTCTAAGAAATTATTCATTTTTTGTGGTGTGGTGACCCAAGGCTAGTAAACTTTTAGCTTTAGAATCTCAATGAAATTCAATACCGAATGCTTAACTTAAGTTTCACCATTTTAATTAAAATCCTAATAATTGTATATCCTAATATTATTTGTCAAATATCGTAACAATTACCCTGTTAATCAAATATTATTATTTATACTATTTTCAGGACTTAAAACTACCATCTAGAATTATATCTTAGCCTCGATGATAAATATTTAAACTTTTTTTTTGTGACATCCTAATGTAGTTATTGATTGTGGTGTTTTTTGCTTCTGCTTTTCTGTTGCTGCTGAGGATTTCTTGTTGAACAAACACAAGGAATTTTTGTGATATGTTTTCATTCGGTGAACTTAACTGGTATTCAGTCTGACTTGTCGAGTAAATAACCAAAATACTTTGAGGTATTTTTATTCTCTGATCTAAACATGTATTAAGTCCTTTTTTTTTCTTTTTTAAGTCGGCTTATTTGTAGCTTGTGATACTAATAGTCCAATAAACCTCAGCTTGTCAAGTGAAAATCCGAGTATTCGTAATATTTTTTTCTTCTCTAAACTTAACTGGTCTGTAAGTCCTAATCTTTTTTCCTTTTTTTGTGGTAAAGTTGTGAGTTATTAGTGAATTACGAGAAATTATTAAAAACTTACAAAAGTAAACTAAGATAAGCAGAAATACCCCCCCCCCCCCTTATACACACATGCCTGATTCAGGACAATTGGGGAAATGCTTATTTAAAGAAACTTCGGATTTCCAGGGACCCTTTTTGGGTAAGGAAAGAAACATTATCCCGATTATTGCTGTTTTCTGCCATTATGTGTTATTAAGTTTTATTCATTTGTCCCTTCTCTTATTTCTTTTTCCTATTCCTTATTCTTTCTTTACTGAACTTCACTGTTCTGTAAGTCTTATTTCTTTTGGTGAAGTTATGACAGTTCTTAGTAAGCTGTGACAAAATATAGAATTATAATAATTTACCAAAAATTTTACTAAGATAAGCAGAAATAGAAAATACCGACATGTCTGATTTAGCCATAGAAAATTGGGGGAATGTTTATTCAAAGAAAATTGGGATTTTCAGGACCCCTTTTGGGTAAGGAAAGACACATCACCCGGTTATTCACTAAGTAGGGTCAAATTAATAAATAAATAAGATAATGACATAAGTCGTCCAAAACGTATTGAGAAATCTATAATGTTTAACTTCCAGCCGCAAACTTTGGTTACTATGGGCTTTGGTTCTCTCTTTACTAGGTTGCAGCTACTGCTGCAACCATTATACACAAAGATCGTTGCAAACCCACAAGTATGTTTCTCTTTTCGTCTCCATCTAATTTATGAATTTTTTAGATTGAAATAACACCTAAAAGACAAACATTAATTACAATGTTTTTTTCATGATACGATGTTTTTTAACATATAACAATTAGAGAAATATATACATGTAATTATTACACTTGGTGGAATATTGCGCGTGTGACTTCTATAGCATAAAAAAAATCAATGAAGGTAAGGAGCAACATTAAAACCTAAATGAACAGAAATTATCACGTATATGAAAAGGGTTAGACACTCCTTACCACCTCGCTCTTTGCGCTAAAGTTTTTTTTATTTTTTTAAAAAAGCTTATTATTGTTCGTTTTAAGCGACCCTTGTGTTTAATAATGCCGCATTTTCCGACAAAAATCTACGATACGTTCGCAATCAATCGGGAGTGAAAAAAAAGGATGGTTATGGCCAAAAGTCTGTTGGCAAAGGATTACACAAGACAAAACACAGCCTTTAAACATCTACTGTTCAACATTGTGACTAATAGCGGGTAGAAAACGCAGCACGGGTTATTTGGGATTGACTTAAAGATTCTAAATTCCAAATAAATTCTTATTTACAATATCCAGATTTATTTAAATCAGTTAAAGAGAAACCCTAGAACCTCCGGACCCTTTGAATCAACGCTTAGTCCAAACGCTATTTTGTTTGGCGTTTGTTAACTTAAATTATCTCTGTATTAGATTGGAATTTTTTATTATCACAGTAGTGCCTGCTAACTGCAAATATGTTTCTTCGAGGGATGGGAGGTTAAGGGTTAATTGAAAGTTTAAAAAATGGGCCTCTACATGCATTTTTGAGCCTTCAGGCACCTCTGCCTCTCCACAGGAAATGTCTGATTGGATTCTTTTACCTTCAAAATGCATCTGTAATAAGAGAGAAGCTATCACCCTCTCAAACTCTATTCTTCATTTTATTGGGTTGTATAATATTTCGCCTGTTTGAACGGCTCAGGAGTTAGTTTTTCCAGGCAATGACATCAACGGTGGGTTGCAGCCTTTTGATTTAGAGCCCAATTACCTTTGTGTTTGAAATATTTTTAAACCGATAAGGAAAATCTTGGGATGGTTGCTCTACCAAATGAACCTGAATTATTTTCCTTTTGAGTCGAAATATTTGAAAGGGTTGACTCAACTTTTTCTGTAGTAAGAAAATCGTTTATAACCTACTTATAAAGAAACCTAAGAAATAGTGCAGAACCATAAAGAAGAAGAAGAAGAAACCATAGCAGATGAACTTAAGTGTTTACAGTAAAAATACTACACACTCCGGTTTCGGTACTTGTAGTGACCAGGTCATCTTTTATTGTTAGCCTTAGTGCTATGCTTATAGTCCAAGCATTTCCTTAGGCCTTTATAACTTTTGGCTGATCTAATTCTCCGGAGGCTGTGATCTCTGAATGTGAAATGTTAAGCCTGCCTAAATTGGAGTTACTTACAGTAAACGCCGAAAGCACGATGTGCTTCTAAAATAGCATTAGTCTTTTTTTTTCTCCCCTTTATCACTAAGTGCAAGATTTTTGGTTTCTGGAGTTTGATAAATTCCACGGTATCTCGCTCCCGTGAGAATTTTGCTAATTTGTCAACATTAAATGATTTGCCAGAGATGGTAAAATTTATGCTCCTCATGTCAATGAAACTGTCTCCTCTAAAATTAATTGTAAATGATCCCACATAAACATGGCCATCGTTCTTAATCTGTATTATATTGATTTCGATGTAAAAACGTAAGTCGTGACGTCAAGGTCCACAGGATTTGAGTCACTTAATTCTAAATAGAATTCAGTATAATAAAAATTAAATACAAATTAAGTTTTGACTTGCTGTTAATCTTCAGAATTAGTCAATTTGTTTGTTTAAACTCATGTAAATAAAATTAAAATATAGAAATATTTAACAACGAATAAAGGTTTAATTCAGACAATCATCTAAATTGAATAAAGCCTGAATATATCTTGGTTTCACAATCTTTATGAACAGAAAAAAAAACTAAAACGTACAAGAAAACAACATAAAAGTGCAAAAACAAAACTATATATAAAAAAATTCCACAAAAAAAGTATATCTGAAATGCTTTGAAGTTGTTTGCCAAAACGACCCTTAACGGCTCAACCCTCTTCTCTACCATCAAATTTAGCAATCCCCATCCGTCTTAAGTAAAATTATTGGCCGTTTTACATTTCTATGTCTCCATTTTATTTAAAAATAGAAGGGCAGTGCTGCGATTTTTTTTTCAAAAATTATGGTTAGTGTCGTATCTACTTTATTTTCTTCAAATGTAGGGACATGCAATCACACTCTTGGGGAGGGGAGGGGGCTCATGATCTTATTCCCTTGGGATGCTGTATTTTGGAAACTATTTTTGGATGTTGTTTTTTCCCAGTCAGTTTTAGAGTTGATTACCTCTGTAGGTAGATATGATGTTAAAACGTCTTCTGAGAACTAAACTCTGTTTTAGAATGTTGTCAGCTATCATCGTTTTTATCCTGTGTCCCTCTCACCTCAAAGTCTCAAGGTTTTTCTTTTGATTTCTTCTTAGTTCACTCATTTTTCGGGGTTTTATAGGTTCCCGACTCTCCCCCCTCCCAAGGAGATTTATGCCGTAACTATGTGGTGAGCTACTTTATCGTTTTACTCAGTTGCGCAAGGTAGTGTTGGTTTCCCTCCTAGAGAATCAGAACCCATCCCCAACTCCCTCTCATGAGAAATTCTCCCCGACAGAGGATAATTTAATGATTTTTCTATACCTTTTCTAATGTTTGAACTAAATTTCCTGATAAAGTTAGAGCAAGTGATAGCTAAGATTCTAATAAATTTTTTTTTTCTCTAGATTTAAGCCTATGCGTCGGTCTCAGAGAAATGTCAGTGTTGTCAATTATGCTCAGTTGCTGCTCTTCAGAAAGAGATCCTCGTCCATTGTTTAAAGTTCCTCTCTTACTTATTTTGCACAAACATTCTCCATTTTGTCTTAGCTATTGCTTGCTTTTCTTGACGAAGTCCGTAACTGATTTATGTTTATACAAAGGCAGACATGAGTTTAAAATAGGATATTGTGATTGTTTCATGGACATGGTTCGTCTCCGTCACGTCCAAAGGTCACATGTGGCATTTTTACATTTCTGGGATAATTGCCCAGATTTATTTGCGAACCCTGGTCAGACGGAGAATGCCAAGGCAGTAGAATTTCAACTACATTTTGATTCTCCCAATCTGTACTGCCCTTATGACCCCTCCCATTCTTCATTGAAAATAGCTTAGTTAACAGTTTTGAGCAATTACTTTACAAGTGTAAAAATGTCAGATACGACCTTTAGGGTTGACAGTGATCGACTTGGGAATAATTTATCAGAAAATATCTATCTATGTAATGACAATTGTAGGGAAGTATAATTGGGAGGTTATTTAGTTTAAGTTTTTGCCGCCGTGTCAAATATTGAAACCTCGAAAGAAGAGGTTTCTGAATTATAGAGGTTCTGAAATCAGAAGAAGTTTCTGATTTCTGAGATATTATAAAAAGATAATTTTGCGTTTTTCTTCAGCGTAGAAAAAAAATAGAAACTAAAACAAAAATATGACTAAAAGATGTATAAAATTAAAATAGACTAACATATAATATACAATTACTTGCATGTACAATTGGCAGCTACCTTCATGAAACCACAAAAGTTCGGCTTTAGATCTTTTATATTGTTTGACTTTAAAAGACTGGGTGAACCCATAAACAGTAGTGTTTGTTTTGCATATGCTTGAATGAACTGGTATCGACCGTGTTAGATAGGGCCTTACCGAACAATCGAAACCAACAGTGTTGCGTCTGCAAATCACGTATGTCTCTGTCGATAAAGCCTGTAGTTTCATTTGCATATAGTTTCAAGAAATGCGAGTCTGAGTGAATCAAATCAACCGTCAAGAGGTTTCTCGTTTATACCTATTTAGTATTTAGGCCGACTGCCTCTGAAGTTTCAAACCTTAGAAGTTTGTGTAACCCTAAGAAGTTTAGAAGATTTTAAAGGGTAGTTGCAACTCAAAAATGATTAAAAATGAGTTCAATTCTGGGTTTATTAAAAATTATACCTGTTTCATTTCATTTAAGTTGCAAAATCAAAACATGCTTCTTTATAAGAGCCCAAACTGTAGAGAAAACGCAGCTTACGTGTTGTCAATGTGTTCCGTGTTGAGATGGAAAGGAGGTGGTCGGAAATCTCAATAATGGATTGACATATCATATCTTTCGAATTTTTCAGGGGGGCGGGGTCTCTAAGCAAATCGTGTCCTTAGAGAAATCCTGGGTGTCCGTGAAAACAAAGTATAAGGATAAGTTGTGGTTCTCGAGGGTGCACTTGTGGAATAAGATAACAAAATAAAGATTAAGGGGTATTTCAACCAAAAAACAACCAAAATCATTCAGAAAATTCAATCACAAATCCCCGAAAAAGTTCCATGGCCTGTAAAGGAGACATACAGGTATATCTTGCGAGAACTTTCCGGAGACTGGCTTTCACAATGGACTGTCGCCTTATTTGCATTGTGGCCATTGTGTGTTACCTTGTTTGTCCTTCGTATTGACATAAAATCTCTTTTGAATGAAATGCTAAAATGCACATCTTTACATGTGCATATTGCGACAATTATCGGAATGCTAGTTTTCACGATGGACTGCCACCTAATTTCTATAACGGTTATATTTCTATAAGCTTGTTGATCCTTCCTATCGATATAAGACCTCTTTTTGAATAAAATACTAAAATTCACATCTATACATGCATATCTTACGACAACTTTCGGGAAACTAGTTTTCACAATGAACTGCCACCTAATTTGCATAGTGGTCATTCCGTGGTAGCTTATTAGTTTCTCCTATTGATATAAGATCTCTTTTTGAATAAAATGCTAAAATTTACGTCTATAGAAGTATATCTTGCGACAAATTTCGGACACAGTTTCTCGGTTTTCTCAGAGAACTTTCACCTTATTTGCATAGTGGCTACTCTGTGGCATTTATTGGCCCTTCCTATCGATATGAGATTTTTATTTTGAATGAAATGCTAAAAAGCACAGCTATACATGTATATCTTGTGGTGATTTTCGAGAAAACCAGTTTTCGCAATAGACTGCCACCTAGTTTTTATAGTGGCCATTAGATATACATGGTACATATGGTACCATTTTATAGTACCATATATGTGGTAGCTTTTAATCCTTACTATCTATAGAAGATCTCTTTTTTGAATAGAATACAAAAATGTACATCCATACCTGTATCTCTTGTGACCAGTTTCGCGAAACTACTATTCACAATGGACTGCCGTCTTATTTGCAGTGTGGACGTTCTTTCGTAGTGTGCTTGTCTTTCTTATGCATATAAGATCCTCGTTTTGTTTGTGATTTCCGAAAAAGCGACGAAATTTCAGTTTAGATAGCCGAATAAAACACGCTTTTTGAAGATTAGGCTTGATTATTAACGAAGGGGTAAAGGTAAATTAGTAACGTGCTAAATTGCAGTTTAAGCTACCACTCTCATTCTTTATGTTTCATCACAACACATTATGTCTGCCTTTTTCTTTTGTATGAAATTTTGATTTTGGTTCTCACTCATTTTGATCTCAATTCCTGCTAGATTAAAGTACAATTTCCTTTAGACTTTGTGCCATTTTTGTACGCCTTATCTTTTCTTACTTTTGATATTAAATGACGATGTTTATTTCGAATTACAGCTTTAGAGAATCATCTTGTTAGGCTTTTGCATCTCTCTTTCTCTCTCTCTCCCGCTGTCTCTCTCTCTCATCTCTCTCTCTCTCTCTCTCTCTCTCTCTCTATCTCTCTCTCTCCTCTTTCTCCTTTCCAACATTGCTGTGAGTAAATTACGCTAATGAAGCTGCTTTATGGTTTGCCTGTCTTCTGTAAGCGAAAGCAAAACGTGTTTTTTAAATTTTCGGTTACTATGGGCTGTAGTTTTGTTCTTTACTGGGTTGTAGCTACTTCCACCACCATGACATATTTTTAAAGTCAGCTTAGCAGTGTCTATTTAGTAAAGAGCGACTTTTCTCCCATTCGTTTTTTTTTCGACCACTTCATATAGAACGTATGGTCATAGATGCTTCAGAGGGTGCACGTTTTATTAGACATTGAAGTTAATAGTGCCCTTTTTTAGGGTAAAAGTGATTGGAGGGTACCGTGTCCCCTGTTCGGCCCTGCGGACCCTCGTACTCATCCTCTCGTACCCCATAGAACTGGATTTAGAATTGAGATACACATTTCTATCACGATAATAGAAAGGTAAAAAGGCGTTCCGAAAAACGGAGATAGATTAGCTAGACATTTTCCAGGAAATTGCCTACAGATTGTTTTGGGTACCTGACTGACTGACCGTATTTCAAACCGTAGGCTGTACGAAAAGTGTGGTTCAATCCCATTTTTAGGGCTATAATTAGAGAAGAGTTGAGATGACTAGTTTTGCGGATGAAGGATGACAGATTGCCAAATATTGTTCTTTTTGACCAAACATCTAGGGCTAAAAGGAAGCAGGTCTACCTCGTTTGGGATGGGAGGATGGTGTAAGGAAAGATTTAAGGTAAATGGGAAATTCCTGGGAAGGTGCAAAGAGGGAGGTTTTCAATAGATTGGGATGGAGGAGGAGTGTGCTTAGACGTGTAGGGCTCAGTCGGCATGGTACTGCGGTGAGTTGTTTGTATTAGTAGTAAAAATGTTTGTCATAAGGGAGGAAGTGACCCCCGGAGCTCCAAGGGCAAAGGCCCCAAATTATTGAATTGTTCTATTCTTGACGGCCATATTTTAGTAGTACTTACTTACTTACTTAAAGCTCTTGCTCGGCAGCGTCGCCAGCGTAGAGGGAACCAGTCGTCAGCGCCGTCAGTCTTCTCCAGAGTGGTCGGTTCAGGGCGAGGGTTGTCACTTCAGCCGGGTTGATGTTTCTGGAGGCGAGCCGATCACGGATGACGTCCGCCCATCTGGTGCGTGGTCTTCCCCTAGGACGCCTCCAGCCGTTTGCAGCTGGGTCGAAATTGAAGATGAGCCAGGCGGGTGTTTGGGCAGGCAGACGGAGCAGTTGACCATACCAACGCAGCGAGCGAGACTCAAGCTGCTCGGACAGGGGTGGGAGTTTGAAGGACCTGAGGATTTCCGAATTTCGTACCCTGTTGGGCCATCTGGAGCGTTCGATTTTTCGGAGGTGTTTCGTCTGGATGGCATCTACCTTCAGCGTCTGTGTCTGAGTCAGCGACCAAGTCTCAGCAGAATAGAGCATAACGCTGGCAACCGAAGCAGAATATATTCGTGCTTGGTGAGACGGCTGATCTGGGGTTTATGGAAGACTGTTTTTAGAAGGCGACCGAAGACAGAGTTTGCTTTTGCCGCTCTTGCTGAAATTTCGGCATCTAGGCTTCCGTTTGAGGAGACAATTGAACCAAGGTAGGTAAACTGCTTGACTACCTCTACAGTCTGGCCACAAATTTCCACAGATGACAGGGGGTTGGACGGCGTTTTCTCAACGGGCATTATCTTGGTCTTCGACCAATTTATTTTCAGACCGAGTTTCTCAGCGGCAGAGGCCAGTGTTTCCAGTGTAGTTTTGAGGTCACTAATGTTTTCGCATATTAGCGCCACGTCGTCGACAAAGTCGACGTCTGAAAGAACTCTTCCAGCAAAGCCTATACCAAACGGCTGCACCTGCTGTGTTTTATTCAGGATGTGGTCTATTACACAGTTAAAAAGCTCAGGTGCAGCGGCACATCCTTTCCGGACACCATTTTTAATTTTGAAATCGTCGACGTACGATGATGTAGTCGAGCATCTTCTTTGTTGATCCATCATTGCTATACCAGGTGTACTTGGCTATATTTGGTCTCTGGAACCATGTGTTCGCAATCGTTAGATTGTGGGCCAGACAACAATTCAGCAGTCTCTCTCCATTATCGTTTAGGCTATCCACTGTAACAGGTCCAACAGCGAGATCCCACAGGCCTGATTCGTTTGAAACACTTGCATTCAAGTCTCCTAGGAGGAGGAGGTAGTCATGGGGAGGTACAGAAGATAGTTCAGAACTAAGCAGGTTATAGAAATCGTCTTTGTCTTCTTCATCAGCCTCGTTTGTGGGGGCATAGCACGTAATGACAGTTATTTTGCCGTGCTTCCCATCCAGTCTTGCGGTCAGGAGTCTAGGCGATACTGGTTTGAATGACAGGAGGGCCCTACGTGCAGCACTGTTCAGTACTAGGCCAACGCCTCCTCTTCTTTGGCTACCGCCAGACCACAGCAATGTGCGTCCTTCACCTATGTCCTCTTCACCGTGTCCAGGGAGGTGTGTTTCGGTGACTCCAGCTATTGTGACTTTATATTTTTTTAGTTCTTTTGCTAAAAGAAGCTTCGAACCGGGTTGGTTCAGCGTCAGGACGTTCCAGGTGGCCACATTGGTGCCACCTTGGTCAACGATGTTCAGAGGGGATTTTCCTTGGGCGGTCCGAGGTCGATACGGGGTTTGAGATGATATATCCGAGGCTGAATTTCTGGTTCCATTCGTAACAATAGAAGTTTCAGGAGGAAGGCTGCCAACCCAACCGTCCCTAGATGCATTTGGTTCTCTGGTGGCTAGCCAGGTATCCAGAGGCACGTGGATGTCGTTCTTCATGCGCCAATTTGCATGGGAACTAACTCCGGACGAGCAATTGCAATTCCAATTTGCATGAGATAAGTAATCATTGTCCAATCCCATACCCCTTTGAATATAATTAAATTATCTTGAACCACGTTTAAAGGCTTCAAAATTTTTGCTGAAGTTGTGTTTTATTTATGGATTGGTCTGAGTGGAATAAAATGTGATTTATGTACTAAAATAGCACGAAGCTATCATAAGCTCCCCATACAAAATTAAGAGTTTTTAAAATAGGTAAAAATACATTTTTATCAAGTTTAAAAAATACCTTGAAGTAGCTTGTCAAAATGCCGTAAATATTACCGCCTAAAATAATCTGGTAGGGCTGGAAAATTGCGGTAATGAAAATTCAGAATAAAAGTAGGGCCCAAAAGTGGCAGTACCTCGTCGTCGACATAACTGGGTGAGACTGGTGTGAGTCTTTTTGATGAGACTTTTGTCGTGAGTCTGGTGTTTGAAGGTGTGAGAGATTTTGTTCAATAAGAGGGAGAAGATGCCGGTGAAGGTTGGAGTTGAGCCATTTACGTTTAAAATTAATCGTTAAGAAATTGACAACCCTTTTTGACTGACCTTAGGTTGATTCTTGTCAAACCTTCGTCGTAAATTAAGTAAAGGACTCCAGTTATAACTTTCACGCCTCTTTTTTGGATGGTTTAAAAGCGCAAAGGTTTTTTTTAAACGTAAGATTGATTTGGACAGTTTCATTTTATGCTCCAGCTTTTTAAGTTCATCGAATTTCAAGATGTTAGGCTACACCCCATTGTGGAAAGGCATACGTATTCTCGTTTTCATTCGGGCTTTATATTTCACATACTTTTTTTCAAAGACTTTTCATTGACAAGCTGTAGCAAAGTACTAACTTCATTCAGAATAATTTCTTACCCAAAATAAACGTGTGAATTTTATAATTCCCTATTTTATTTGGGAATGAGCTATTGCGCTCGTAAGAGTCCTTAAATGGTGTGCTTAATTTGCTCTCAAGGAGGTGTATTTTAGTACCACTAGGTAGTAGAATTTCCTATTTGGAGCCAAAATGATGCCACACTGTTTTGCCATTCATTGTGAATTCTTGGCCGGAGAGTAGAAAACAAAAATTAGGAGTGATGATAAAGATCTTTGTTACTTGTTTATATTATTATATTGCGCAAAATTGTGTAACCACAATATAATCCGAATTGCGAAAAAATTTCGGACGAGACGCGCAATATTCACTAGAACTTCTAATCAGGAGTAAATTGGCTTATTATATCCTTAATAGGACTAAGAGCAGCTTCGAAAGCCCAAACCCTTAATGCGCCCAAGTCCTCTTAGTTTTCTATTCCAATGAGTATCTTTTCATGAATTAAATGCGCTTGTGAAACACAATTGTAATATTGAACTTGGTTCATTAATTGCGACGATGAAACCTATGCTTTATATCAATTGGTCAAAGCCTATATAAAGTCGATGAAGATCTACTTTTTTCCCTCTACAAATTAGGTTGATTTCACCCAATTATTAACCGTTCTGAAATCTAAAAAAATCGGCCCTTTGAAAAGAACTAATATATCTCCATGTCCTCTGGTTCAATTGCTCATGTCGTCCCTCTAGAATATGACTGCCTCTTGTTAGTGCCTTTAACTTATTTTTTTTGTAAAAGCGTCCCTTACTGACAGATTGTGTGCTTTTTTAATTGTCTTTTGAGGCATTAAATACAATCTGTACCTACTGCTGTTTTCAATAAGTTGTATGAAAAATTCTCAACAGATTAGTTAAAAGAAGAAGTTCTACATCCTATAAGATGATGACCATTTTGGGTAGGACTTCCACCTGTCATTGCTTAGCAAGCCTCCCTGAGACCATATATAAAAATCTTGAGGTAATAAGGACCTAGCTCAACCTTATTCTAGTCGGATTCTACAAGTCTTTTGCTTTGATTGATCGTAGTATACACATTGATATAATTTTAATTGGATTTCACGTTCATCATTTCGTTGTAATAATTATTGCTGCCTATTGTCAAACTGTAGCCAAATGTTGCCAGCTGTTGCATGTTGCCAAGGGATGAAATACCGAATAGTTACTCTAATTTTCCACCAGTTTTTTTGTGGATTACCGCAAAGAACTTCATTTGACTCTTTACTTTTCTTGATTATAAAGCGCATAAACAACTCTACGATGTTCCAGTGCCCAATAAAAAGTATATCGTTGTACCCGAGCTAAAATACGAGTTTCTCCAACTTTCAGGATGGAGTGCTCAAAACCCCCGGTAGGGGTTTTCTTTCATGGTGATTACAATGGCACACTATTTTATGTTTACGAGCCCATGTTTTTGAGGATTTTGAAGCTCCTTTCTGAAATTCCCGTAAATTTATTTTCGTCATCACTTTTAACTTTGAGTTTAATATGGATTAGTCACTTTTTTTCACCAGCGTCAAATGACGATTCCTCTACATAGGGACGTTTATTTAGAATATGTTTTGGCTACTACCATGGGCGCCCATAAGGGAAGACAGGGGGGCAGTCCCCCTGGCTGAATAACGCTACCTAATATTTATATATTTTTTTTTTTTGAGATTTTTATTGTAAATTGTTGGAAGTGCTGATTAAACCAGGTAAGCCACCCCCCCCCCTAAAGTTCAGCCTATGGGTGCCATGGCTACTACTGGTGGTTAGCTTCTTACTAGGTTATAACTATTACTGCAACCGTGGTTAAGAATATCGATGAAAATCTTCCTTGTACATGGAAATTCGGTGACGAAATATCTGGTCTAGAAGTTCCGATTTCTTAATAAAAATTCAGATGCCATTTGAACTGAAGCTTCTTCTACAATATAACAATTAATTAGAATAAATTTTCAGTTTTCGTGCTTAGCTCTTGAATAGTTCTGCATCTTTTTTACCCCTATACCTCTCACTGTGATTGCTTTCCATATTAGACTTCTTGGTATTACCTTGCCTACTAGTGTCAAGTGGTATCTCCGTATTTGACGAGATCATGGTTACACCAATAGCTGCAATTTAGTATAGGACGAACCCCATTGTAACCAAAAATTAGAAAAAACACGTTTAATAAAATGGCTAGTGCGAAAAAATTGCCATTTATAGCTGGCTCAGAAATGGTAACTATTATCTAAATTAGTATTAACAGTAAAATTTTATTTTGAAAAGAAATTTAAGGGAATTTTTCTTACAAAACAGACCAATCCGTACCTGTACCTTAGTTGAGATGGATCCTTAATTTTACTCGCGCTCGAATTTCGAAAGAGATCTGACGAATTGTAATGACGCCACTGCTTTGAAACTCACAGTAATAGTAAGAATCGGATTATCAGCAAATTTCCGCATTGATAGGTCTGGCCGACGACTTAACGCTATCAAACAGGAAACAAGGGTGGAATAAAGTGATAACCAACCGATTTTCGGAATGTATTTAAAGGGATATTTTCTTTTACTTTCAGCTGGATCGTGTTGTAGCAGGGAGACTCACTTTGATATTTGCAAATTGTAGAAGCTATAGTTTGTCCAAAATTCAAGTACTTACAGAAATTTTTATGACTTATAACAAGAAAAATGCAGAGGGTTTTGCAATTCTTTAAAAGCGTATAAAAATTGTAAAGATCTACTTTAATCTCCCTTTTTTATTCAATAATTTTTTTTTTTGGGGGGGGGGAATCAATAAAATTGATTTACTAATTTTTAATTCACGCAAAATATATTCCATTAAAACTAAAAAAATTTATTTATTCCAAAACATCAAAAGTAAATGTGAAAAAAAGTGAACAACAATTCCTCCCCTTTTTGATTCAGAAAAAAAAAAGTTTGAATATCGAATGTTGTTCATGATTTCATGGTCTAGGAGGAATAGTATTGTATAAAACTGGGATGACTAGCCTTTGATAATTGAACAGTTAACGTTTAAGTTTGTTTTCTTCAAAGCAAATTGGCTGCATACAAGAAAGCAAATAATAATAAATGATTTTGGAAATTCAACACTAATGACTGCTTCGCTTCTAGATTAGGGCTCGGTCCCATCTGTGTAAGAGACTAATATTGATTTTAAGCCTTAGCCTTCTTTCAAATTTTTATGCCGAGTATATCACATTCTTATTGTTTGCATATTTTTTATTAGGCCTTCATTAGAAATGCCTCCTCCATTCGGCATTATAGCCTAACTGAGAACACACCAAATCCAAACATTTCAGAAGAGAGCATTTTTGATTGTTTCAAAGCCTAAATGCCCTACGCTTG